>ML794476.1:56933-67394 GCA_009831015.1 Picea engelmannii | reverse complement strand
GGCTTATTTGGTGTAGAAGTTCCCTTTTTGGGTGGCATGTTGGCCAAGTATCACTTTTGAACCTTGATTTTGAGGTGGTTCTTCTAGACAATATTTCTTCTGTTGTATCTCCCAATTTTTGGCCCTTCTAGGTATGAAACTTTGTCTTATGTATTTCTCTGATATTTCTTCTTTGTAATGCCACAGGTCTGATCAAAATTGGATGTGCCAAGTGGAATTTACAGTAACTTCCCCACAACTTGCCGATTTTTGGCCTTTCCAAGATATCTCACTTGTATAGTGTGCCCCGCACAAAATAATTGATATAAAATTCTGAAACTCGTACCCAAAATAATACAGACTGTCCAAAATCCAATGCAACCAGTCCCACACAATTTGGATACTCTAGGAATAAGTTATGATTGTTTTACCTGGAACACCTTCTTGAGACTAGTCAATAGGGCTAGTCAGATACCCTATCTTACACAGGGTGTACCTACAAATTTAAGATGACCCAGAATCTGAACTGTTTACCAAAGATACACTACTAATTTCTATAAATGGTCTCCGGAGTGCAAGGTCTGAAACGGTACAGAAACGTTTTTATAGAAAAACTTCCGCAATGACTCCTTTCGGGATGATTCCAGAACCCTATATTGTACAGGATGTATCTCCAAAAGTATAAGGCCTCAGGAGCTGAATTTTTAACCCAACGTACCTTGATCCGTCTTATAAATACCCTCCAAGCAGTTCCTTTTGAAACATTGTAGAAAAAAAGTTATAGCGAAAATACCACGGTGTCTTAGATGTAGCAGCGAAACCCCAAAACCTTGAGCTCTGATACCATATGTTAAGAACCAAACATCAATATAGCATATAAAAACCTCAGGAAAAGTACTCAACGCCTTGAAAAAGAGATAGTTTCAGATAATAAGCCTCTTCGAGGGGGAAACCTCCTTTTACCCCACTTAAATGTTCAAGTACAAGATGATTCAAAATGAAAATGTCTCCTTGGTATATATAGGAGAGTAGGAGGTATAATTACAAATAATGGCCTAAAGTCGACATAATTAAGATAACATTACTAATCTAAATTACAACTAATGGCCTAAAGACGACATAAATAAAATAGAATTACTAATCTAATATGCCCCAATTAAGGGGTAATGAGCCAATATTAGGGCTTAACAAATTCTCCTATAGTTTAGGGAGAATATTCCTCTGGGAGAATATTCTCTTCAGTTCACACTTCAGTTTGATGTCTAGATGCCACATTGGGATTATCACCATGCAACATTAGGATCATCACCAGCTATTGCACATTGTCCTTGGGATCATCACTAGACTAGAACACTACTTATGATTCCCTGATCTCCTCCTCACTTCACTCTCTTTCAGTCAGTTAACTTAAGACTAAGAGACTAGTTAACTTATACAAGGTGATAGTTCACTATCGTAACTTCCCGTGAGACTAGACTAGGTGGAAGTTTACTCTCGTAACTACTGGTGTGTGTCCAAATCACTCTATAACACCACTATCATGCATTGAATTCTCCTCCAGTGTGCATTAGTTGAGTTATACATAGTATATCTTGTGTAAATTATCATTTATTCATTTGGTTATTGAGAATTCTTCCATTCTTTCTCTCCTTCTTCTCTTTTCTCATATTTTCTCTGCAACTGTGTATGTCATTTTCTAGGTAGATATATTATGTGAAGGTTCAACACATTTACAACAACAAATGTGGGATAGGAGGGAAGATAATTTTAATGTCAGATAACTTATTTTAAGGAGCCACAAAATAGGCATATTCAATTATTATTATTATTCTTATTTTATAGGGAGGGAGTATAAAAATCCAACAACCATTTAACCATTATGTTGGTAGGGACAAAACTATCTCTTTGAATGACTTAACTAGAATAAGGATCATGATACATTGGACCTTATATGTTGTTGCAACTCAATTCTCATGACCATTATGAAATAGGAGAAAGTAATATTTTGTAGTTATACAAGTTATTTTGAAATGTAACAAGATAAATATATCCAACTAAAAAACGTTTTTGATAAAGTTATCAATTTTAAGAACCATGGGAAGCATAAGGACACATCCCCAATGTTGGGCTACATACCCCGTTTGAGAAATATTGATAGTATTTTAAAAGGACAAATAGATGGCCAAAAACATGATATTAAATTGTTAAAAGTTGGTAGAACAAGAAAACTAATTTAGTGGTATAAAATGTAACATTTGAAAATTAATAATGTGAATGACCTCCTTGGAAGTATGGAGTTGGGATAACCCTAATCAACCACAAGAGACATGAGATTGACAAGTGGGTAGCTACATGCGGTGAGGCTCTTATATATATAGTTTTTAACCTTAATCAATGTAACATTTAAAAATTAAACTGTTGGGATTAGTTCATAATCATTTATAAACTATTAGATGTTCAAGTAAAGTTTTATTTGAGTATAGTTTCAATGGTTAGTTTAATTGGTTGAAAAAAGGTTACATCATTGATGATGAGTTCATTGGTTACAAGTTCAAATTTGATTGAGGTCTTCAAATTTAATCAATATCCTCAAATTATTGGCCGCTGTCATAGATAACTATTGGAATCTAAATATTTTAAGAAAGAGAAAAGATCTCATAAAATTTTCCCCGAAAAAATAATTTTTTATTACATAAAAATGAAAGAATATAGAGTATTGGAATGTGTGTGTGTGTGTGTGTGTTTTGATTTAATATATCATGAGTCCTATGGACTTGAGTGAGACTATAGCCAACCTAGATTCATTTTAAATGATAAAAAAAAACCTCAAATTGTATATGGAAAGTTGTTGTATTGAGCTCTTGGGGTCATAAATAAAACACATATTCATTATTTTATAAAAGAAAAATAAATATGTAAGGAGAAGGCACTTTGCATGTCACACGACAAAGTGAGTTTTTAACAAAAAGTGGTGTAGATTAAGGGATTTATCTAAGGTTATCTTTTTTCTATGTGGTTACTTATGGTGAATGATATCCACCATGTTATCTTTGCACATATACCAATTGTTGGAGCATGTTTTGGGATGTATATTGTTTACCTTAAGATAGATGCTATATATCCCAATACATATTCGAGCTATTTAAATATGTACATAAATAGTATGGTGGATAACATTTCCCATCATTTATCACTCAAATTTGCTTATATATGAGGGTGAGGGTGGGGGTGGGGGGATATATGAGAAAACATATATTTATCACTTAAATTTCCTTTCCTTTCACACATTTGAAAAAGAGTATAAGAATTATTAACATAGATGTATAGATATATCATATCATATCAATATTTAATTCTTGTGTATGGGGATATCAAGAGATTTCCATTAGAGAAAACAATTAATTTCACAAAGAACACATATGTTTCACATGATTAAGGAGACATGGTGTTATTTTGTGTGTCAAATTCCCATCTTTTATGTTCATAAGTTTCACAAATTGTAGGTATATCAAAAAATAATACCTCTTAATTGTAGCATTTGAAATAATTTGTTATCCTTTATGTAATTTCGATTTTGTTTGATGCTTTTTTTATAAAATTCATAGATAAAAAGACATGAGTTATTTTTTTACTTAAGTTTGATTCTTTGTGTTTTTTAAGTTAATATAACTATTATATTAATAATGTATAGTAAAAAATACAACCAATCTCCATTATAAATTGCTTCAAGGGAAATCAGGTCTACAACGGGTCATAAAAATACCAGTGATGTTATTGGGTTTGCTTAGGATAATTTCCATGAGCCCAAACAAGAGAGAATGGCTTTTGTTCAAATTTATCCTATGATATGTTAATTCTATAATTGGACTATAAACGTAACAAAATGATCGAGCGGAGCCCAACAAACTATCTAGCATGATAAAATATCTACATAGAATCAAAGAATATAGACTCGTACATTGTGTTTCATAGGAGGGATTTTTTTCTCATTAGGGATGTCCTCCTCTGCTTTTCTTTCCTCCAGTTTATGCCCATGAGGGAAATCATGGAAATATAAATCAACCATGTTTTCCCTTGGAGAAAATCACTAGAAAATTCACTAGATAACTCAATAAATCAAGGCTTCCAGTCAAATACATTGCAAATCCATGTGGTTTCATAAGAGATATGCTCAAAAGTTATTTAATGAACATAATCCCCACTACCAAAATTTTGGCATCTGACCATGAGGGTTTGGGACTAGGAGGTTCAAGGAAAGTTAGAAAGAGATGTAAGTTCATCAAGTGGAAGTCGGAGGTGGTGAAATTGCACCTAGGAGATAATATTAAACTACATGAAATAATGGAACTGAAGGATTCAACCATCATGGGTCACTTTTTGAGTGAACAAGTGAATGATGAAACTCTCAAGGACTGGATGTAGGAAACTTTTACTAAAATTTTAGTTTATTCTCCACGATGTATGGTTTTGGTAAAAGGTTGGATGATGTTGATCCCTTGGTCGATGGTTGATGCAGATAAAATTATTAATCCAAGATGCCAATAGGGATCACAATCTATTTTTCTTAAGAAGTGGCACTTGCATTTCAAAGTCCACTCAAGCCATTGGGATTACTATATCATCTAGGTTAGGTTACAAGTTCTACCTTTTATTCTATGGTATGATCAAGTCTTCAATGAAATTGATAATGCTTGGTTATTTTCTATGAAGTTGATAATTTCTACAGAGAAATGGGGTATATGGGCATGGCCAGATTTCTTGTTGGACTATACCTCTCAAAAGGCCCAACTAACTCCATCATTATCAGAAAGGTCCCAACAATCTTCTATTAACCCTTAGAATATGAAGGAATCCAATTCAAATGTGGAACATTCCACGTCTAGGGGGATTTAGTGAAGGAATGTACTCTTCCTAATAAAAGGAAGGTCTATGTTTGTAAGACACCACATGAGGGAAAGAGCATCCCTCTGTGTACATTGAACAAGGTTCCTATGGGGTATTTATCTAAAATCCCGATAATGGACAAATCACCATTAAAATTATCATCAGAGGTTAATATTTAAAGAAAAAACCACCCTCTGGAGCACCTCAATTGAGCTTATTTCAAGAATGGTACATGTAAGCAACTTTATCCCTCTTCTTACGATATTTAGAAGAATGAAAACTTGTGTTTTGGGTCTTGGGAGGTAGGGTTAGAAGAGTCTAACCATGAAAAATATGATGATTTCATACCTATACTATTAGGAATTAAAGGTACCAATCTTCCTACTCCCATTCCTTTGGATGGATTGGGAGGACTCTGAGATGGGGCACTTGAAATATCTGAGAATTATCCTAGTTTGATACCTAAAAGGGATACTCACAGTAGTGGATCTCAAGCCTCTAAGACTATTAAATCTAATCTAACACCTAAAACCAGAGGAGGTCATATTTTCTCGAGGGGAATAGAATGAGGGTTAAGGATCTTGGAAGCTAAGGAACCCAAACCCTCTCAGAGAGCTCAAAAATCCTTTTTATTTTTGGCATAGAAGCAAGATAACTATAAAGTAAAAAGTGGAAGACAATTGTTCTTGATTTGAGATATCGGAGAAAATACTCCTAGGGATGTTACCAAATGATTTTTCTAACCCTAAATTGCAAAGGACCGACCAATTCCTAAAAAAATGGCCCTTAAGAGATTAATTGAAGTTCACAACCCATGTATCATCTTCTTGCAAGATATAACAACATATGGGGAAAAGGTTATTAAATATTTGTCAAATATTTTAGGGGGATGGGATTTAAGGTTTATTGATGCTTTAGAAAGATATGGGGGGAATATCACTGGATGGAATAAATGATCATTCTCCCTAACCAATTCATAGGATTTTGTATTAGGGTGGGGACTATACTCTTCTCATTGGAACTTGGGAAATAAATCAATTGTATGAATATATATGGGCCTTAATCTGATAGGTTGGAATACTATGAATATTTCTTCAGTAGAGACTAGACTTGAAGAGGTCTAGCAATCTTTGGTGGAGACCTAAATTTCTCTCTTGGGGATTTCTTGGTCTAGGGACCAACAACTTAGGTAGATAACCTCTTTGGTTTCTCCATAACTAAACTTGAAATAATAGGGCTTCTAGACATAGAGTCTTCTAAACTAACCCTCACTTGGAGGAACAAGAGGATAGGGGAAGCCAAAATTGCTAAAATATTGGATCATTTTTTAATCTCATAATATTTTCTAGATGAAGTTGCAAGATTTCACCAATGGGTTTATTTAGGAGGGTACTTTGACCAAAATCCTATACTTTTGGAGGTGGTCCTATCACAAGAGAAACCTCCCAGATCCTTCAAAATAAATATTGAATGGTTAAAGGATGAATATTGCCCGAATAAAATAAAAGAAATGTGGAAGCCCTTATATGATTCCCTCGATGAATCAATGGCCATACAATTTCATCAAAAACTAAAAAGGGTAAATAAGGCTGAAATTAATTGGTCTATTGATAAAAATAATAAGGAACGAAGTTGAATCATTTCTATAATCTTTCTATATCAAAGAAGGCTTTGGCTTTTTCACACAGAATCAAAAGGAGATAAAACTCTTGGAAGATAAAAAAAGGAAGAGTCTGCTAGATAGAGAGAAATAATGGAGAAGATAAAATATATATAGTTGCAATAAGGGGATGAAAATACCAATTTTTTCTATAGGTGTGCCAATAATAGTAAAAACATCAACTTATTTTGGAAGATAGAGAAAGAAGATGGATCCACAGCTACAAGTTTCTCTAATATGGATTATGAAGGGGTAAACCATTTTGACTCTCTTTTCAAACAAGAATATAGAGAATCTATAGTAAGATTAATCATATTGGCTAACTTATTTCCAAGTTTCATCAATCCATAAGACAACCAAGAGTTAATGGAAGAAGTAGGAAAATCGGAGCTCCTTCGAACTCTCCAAAGCTTCCAAAAGGATAAAAGTCCTAGGTCGAATGGAGTTTCTATCAAATTATTTTTGTGTAGTTTTGAATTCACCGAAGAGGACCTTCATAGAGTGGTTGAGGTCTATAGAATCTCACGGAAAATTTTGGCAACTTTTCACATAATTTTTTGAGTTGGGATCCCTAATACAAACAACCCCTCAAGATTTGAGAACTTCAAATCAATATCCCTCTATAATTTCGTTTACAAAATAATCTCTAAAATTATATCTAGATGGATGAAAAAAATCATCTCTTGTAAGGTCTCTCCAAAGAAATGTGGTTTCTTGGAAGGGTGGAAAATCCATGAGGTTGTGGGGGTAGCACAGGAGGGTCTTCACTCAATCAAGAATAGGAATATAAAAACCATAAATTTGAAGGTGGACCTCTCTAAATCCTTTGATCAGGTGAGTTGTCTCTTCATTAGACTCATTCTTATTCATTTAGGTTTCTGTCATGGATTTGTTACTTGGGTCATGAGCTGTATTAGCTAAATATTTTTTGGAATTCTCATAAATGGTGTTGCCTCTCCCTTATTTAACTTTGAAAGGGGGATCAGGAAAGGATTTTCTCCTCCCCCCCTCTCATTTCATAATTTTACAAAAGGACTCAGTAAGTAGATTAAGGAGGCCTCTAGATCTAGGAACATCAAAGGTATAAATGTGGGCACTTCATGTAATTCCACCCACTTACTTTTCATTGATGACATTTAATTCTTCTGTGAAGGAACCAAAAGGATGTTGAACTTATGTGTATACTGAGATGGGGGGGTGAATCAATATAATATAATTTTTACTTTATTTCACCATTCATCAATAATTCATTAAATTTAAATAAAATGCATGTAAACTCAAATCACAATACAAAGTTTAACCTGGAAACCCTTGTGGGAGAAAACCACAAAAAATTATCTTTATAAATGTCTGTAGGAACCAACCTACCCTTTCAAATCTTGTAGGCACAAACTTAATAGAGACACCAATATGTTGTTGATACTGAGAGGGGGCTGAATTAGTATCAAGTACAATTTAAAAAAAAATTCAACTTATAATTAAAGCATTCAACTATATCCATTGAGCAATGAACAATAGTATAAGACTTACACCAATACACCATAATACACCATGCACAATATATGAGAAATAATCAATAGTTTTTGTTCAAGGGAAGTAACGACTTCCAAAGGTATCTACAACTTACAAATGTAAAGGGAGGGATAAACCTCCAAGAGGAAGATACAATCCTCCAATATCAAGAGAGAGTTTAACTCTCCATCCTTGCCCCTTCCTTCCACTCAAGAATATATGAGAGATAATAAAAATTTACATTAAATCATCACCATCAACCAATCATCACATAGAACCTGATAATGCTTCCTGAGACTTCTTCAATTTCTGCAATTATTCAACTCTTGGAGTAATCTGATCCTGTAGATAATATTACTCAATGTATTCTCTGAAACTCCTCCAATTTTCACTCGAATCCTCCCCAAAAAGAGGTTATAGAAATAATTATAGACTTTATTCAATTCTGGTCTATTCAAGAGAGTGAACTTGCACAGAATGCCCCGCGCTCAATAATTAAAATCCAATTCTGAAACTCGTAAACAAGAAACTAAAGTTCATACTCTTTCCAATGAAATTTTTCCCACTTCATTTGGATTCTTTATAAAGAAGTTATGATTGTTTTACCCAGAACACCTGTTTATTGACTAGCTTCAGGACTGGTCACAAACCCTATCTTCCACAGAGTTTATATCCATAATTATAGTGAATCAACCACTGAACATTTTACCAAAGGTACCTTGATATGTCTTCTCAATACCATAGCGATTTCACCATCTGAATCATTCTAGAAAAATAGTTATAGAAAAAATGGTAAGATGACCTGAAACTAACATACCTTAGAACACATCACCAAAAGATTTCATCCTCCCTTGAAATCTGGCCTTCTTTACTTCTTATTTCCTCTGAAATTCAACTTATATCAAATGAATGTATAATGATGTTTATTTATACCATTTATGTCACTTCCGTTTAACATTAGGGCGGACCTGACACTTCTTATTTTGTAATTCTTTTCTTTAATTATCTTTAGGGCCTACATGTACTTCTTCAATTCACTTTGTCATCTTCAAAAATTCATTTCTCCTCATCCATGAGGATCCACGTGACATGCCACATACCACCAAAAAAAATATGATGTATACTATCCATTCATGGGTGTTGTATATGCATGTGCATTGTCCTTCATGTCCAAATACCTTTATCAATCTTGTGGTCCAAAACCCATGACTAGGGTTGACATCAATGACAACAACAAATCTTCCAACAATCTTCCCCTTTGTCATTGATGGCAACACTCATGCTCCCCCTATCATCATGATCCCAATTTCTCTCCCCCTTTGAAATCAATGGAAAAGGTTAGGGTTGCTCCTTCTGAGTTTAATGGAAAAATGTAACTCTCTTCTTTGGCGCTGCTCCCCCTGAACATGTGGCACTCAATAATACTTCATCCTTATTTTTGGTATTTGGGACATTTTCTTCCTTAGAATCCTTTTGTTTGGCTTTTGTCTTCTCTCTCTTCTTCATGTCTAGGATGTATATGTTGTTCGGTCTTCTTGTTGCAGTTGCAACCAATCTTCCTGAGTTATTTTCTCTGATTTTACATTTTCGAGAATCAAATGTAAGAGTGTATCCTTGATCACACATTTTACTAACACTGAGTAGATTATGATTCAAGTCTTCAACTAATAGAACATTCTTTGCTTTTACATTTTTTCTTCCAAGCTCTACTACACCTTCTCCAAGTATTTTGGTAGATGAGTCATCTCCAAATGCAACATTTCCATCCTTTCTCTTCAAGCTGATGAATTTGTCTTGATCCCTAGTCATGTGTGAAAAACATCCACTGTCTATGTACCATTCATCTTCTTCTTTACATTCTTCAGCGGTCAATGCTATTCGACAATCTTCATTGTTTGGAATCTCTTTCCTTCTCCATACTATGGTTGGCATAGGGACATCTTCATTCATATATTTTCAATCTCGTGCTTTGTGACCAAGATAATTGCATTTGTAGCATACAATATTTTTGTCCATCAACGGGTAAAATGAATTATAACTTCTGTTGACAAATCCATGATTATTTCCATATCTTTTGAATACACCATTCATGTTTCTTATGTATTTGTTCCTTTCATTGATTCTGCAATTAATTTCCTTATGTCCAAAACTTTTGCAAGTATAACAATGACCAAGAAAGAAATTTTGATACCTGGGAATAAGTGACCTTCTTTGTGATGTAGTCCATCTGGTTTCATGATCTACTCTTCTGTAGTTTCCTTCATACTGATTGAAGCTTCTTTGATTTCTGAAGGTAGGAGGTCTTCTTGGATATTCATCTCTTTTGTAATCATTCCTTCTTTCTGGTATCCTAGTCCACTTCTCATCAACTATCTGTGTAGCTCTTTCTTCAACCTTCTTGTTGGTATTTTCATCTTCTTTGTATG
>ML794476.1:29185-43401 GCA_009831015.1 Picea engelmannii | reverse complement strand
GTGTTGTTTAATTTTTTGGAGTGGAGAAACACCCAAATCCTAGAGTCTCGGAGCGTCGAACAAACCTTTTTCTAAACTGTTGATCCTAAGTTTTGGTCACATGCATGGGTTGCCAGGACCAAAGGGACCCTCGTGGATTTGAATTTCGCGCCTTTTTTAATAGAATCCCATGGGTAAGGAAAATGTAGGAATTTGGCTCAAGAAGAAGATCTTAGACTAGGAGGTCGCGTGAGCCCATAGGGGGTTTTTCATCATGTGGTATTAGAGCTTGAACGAAATTTTTTTCTGATACTATGTGGTATCAAAGCTTGTGAAATTTTGTTTGATACCATCAAGTGGTATCAAAGCTTGCGAAATGTTTTCTGATACCATCACGTGGTATCAAAGTCGGAACATAATTTTTGTCTGATACCAAGTGGTATCAGAGCAAAACCTTTGTTTACATATAGTAGGCAGAGAAGGAGGATATCATGGTTTATTTTTGTCTGGAGGTAGCAGGCAAAGGAGGAGAGACATAGTACTGATTCTCTGGGTGAATATCGTTTGCAAGTGTGCAGTAGATGAGCAGACAACCAAGTGGGTTGAAAGAAAATGACCAGTTTTGTTCTTGAAGAAGAGGAGAGCCCATGGAGCTCTTAAGGTAAGTAGTTGGAGTACAACATCCAGAGAAAGGAGTGCTTATGAGAAGAAGCGAGTGCAAGGTGTGCACGTACACTCAACAGAAGTGTAAAATCTCAGAGAGGAGATTCCAATAGGAGAACCTAGAGGCTAAGCAAGGAGAGGCTTGGAAGAGGCTGACTGTAGATCACAAAGTAGAGGAGAGAATGGATATTGAAGGCCATAGATAAGTTCCAAGAGGAGACCACAATAGGATGAGAAGAGAGGAGATGGATAAAGAGATCAAAGAGACTAGAGAGGAGATCGATAGATTGATGTTGAAATGGCAGAGAATGCATCAAGAAAAGAAAGGGAGTTGGAGGTATGAGTGGCCTATGAAGAGGAAGGTAAAGTGTCTTATCCAAAAAATGATGATCATGAGGCAAAAGTAGATACTGAGGAGGTGGTTGAGGCAAGTGGAAAACCTTAGGGACACAAAGGAGCATATGGTTTACATCTGTGAACCAGAAGATGAATAAATCCTTGATGGTGAGAAGAGATCAGTCGAAGATCTCAAAGGCTTCCACGAGGGAAGAAAGGAAAAGTTAGGTGGGCAAGGAGGAGATGCGACTGTCTGAGAATATCAAGAACTCAGAGGAGAGTTCATATCAACAAGGAGTGTTGAAAGAAGAGACAAAAGAAACATAAGATGAGGCAGAGGCATGATAGAAGCCTTATGAGCATGAAGATTCATGTGGTGTTGTAGACCATGTGAATGAAGATAATGAGAAGTTGAATAATTCAACTCTCAAGGAGGAGGATCAGAGATGCATTCTAATCATTGGGGGAATAAGAATATCTCTACCAAGAATCCCAGTAGAGGTCCGTGCATGTGTTGTAGATGAAGAAGAAAAAGGACAACCAGCAGAGACTATCATGGGGGAGGAGAGGGAGCAGACATTGAAATGTGTTTATAAGGAGATGAAAGAAGAGGAGGCCCACACAGTTGTAATACAAAGGAATGTTCAAGAGGAGAATTCAGATTCCATACTCACTCAATGGGAGGAAGAGTCGAAGATACTAGAGGATTGGTTAAACAATCCAATGACAGAGGAAGACTACCAGAAGGAGATAATCATGCAGAGTGGAGAAGAATTCCAGCATGAGGAGTAGTTGGATGAAGCTGAACTTATGTCATCCCAAGGAGATGAAAAAGAACCATAGGAACTGGCAGAAATAAAAATGCCATAGGATATGTAGCAACAAAAGAGAAGATTGTAGGAGAGGAGCCAACCCATAGACAAATTGGACAAGGAGATAGAAGAGATAAGGAGACTGATGATAAATTCAACAAATGGGACAGTCAACAAAAAATGGAGGCTCAAAATAGGACTGCAGTGGAAAACCAAATGGGGCACTACAACATAAAATTTGGAAACTAGGAGGAGAGCCTGTAGCAGCAGCAGGACAACAAAAACAACAACAACATGGCAGAGGAGTAGGTGGACAACTCCAGAGTGCAGTTTGGTACCATGGAGGATCTCCACAATAGAAATAGAGGAGCCATGAGTAGGATCTCATGATTTTTTCATTAGAGGAGTATGATGCAGGATCATCATAAACACATTAGTAGCCAATGCAACACATGAGGGATGGAGCAGATCCCAAGGGGAGAGAGAGGCACAACCCTCTTATTTTGGTTTAAAATCTCCAATTTAATGTAATAAGGTTTGTAATTCTCGAGGAAGAAAGAGCCATTGTATTGTGTAAGGATAAATGTAAATCGCCTTTAATGGATTGTAGTTTGTACATATCCTAAGCCTCGCCTCATATTTAAATATTGTAAATGAATATTTATTGTGATGGCTTAGTGATAGGAATACATTTAATTAGAAGTGATAACACTAAATTGATCTGGAGAGAAGGCTCGAGAAATCAAGATTGTATAAATCAATGTATTCTATGATGTAAGTAAGTATTTTTTAACAGAGAGAGGAGAGGAGAGAACACTTGAGACTTTGTTGCAGTCCAGTCTTGTAACCATTGTAAAGCATTCATATTTAATAAAAAAAGTAGATTTCCCTGCATATGAATCTCTATGTGTGTTCTTTGTGAATGATTTTTTGTTTTATGAATTCTTACTGAATTTTTATGAATTCCATGAGTGCAATTATGTTCTCGTTGTAGGAATATATAGAATTCCCCGTCTATGTGAATTTATGAGTGTTTTGGGCTCTCAAGGTGATGCAAGGAGTGCACACCAGACTTATTGAGAACTATGAGAAGCCAACGCAAAGAGTGCGCAAGAACTCAATCAAACGTTCTATGAGGAACATCCCAGGTGGGCACACCAGAACCAGTCATAAGCTCAGGATAGATAGTGTGATTCTTCATAGAGAAATCACAAGGAGTGCGTAGGTGAATTTCAAAAGTCCCAAGCTCAAGAGAGATAGCGTAAGTTTTCACAGAGGGGGTGCAAGGAGTGTGCCTACACTCAAAGTAGTGTAAAATATCGGAGGAGAGACAAAGTGAAAGGAGTGCACAGATCCAACACTTTGTTAAGTGTTGATCAAGATCAAGAGAGATAGTGTAAGGAGTGTGCAGGTGACCTTTTCAAGTCCCAAGCTTAGGAGTGAAGCGCCAAAGTTTGAGTCATCCAATTGACGAAGCTCAAGGAAGGATAGCGAGAGTAAGTCCCCAAGAGGATAAATATTTTTGTTTTTAGGGTCGAGTGGATGAGATCTATTTGGGAGGAGTCTAAATCTCTCATAGTTGTTTGATCAAGGATAAGGAGAATGGTTGTTAAGCCCCAAGTCCTTCGGACTTCATTGCTATAGAAATTTTAAGTTGTTTGTTGCAAGTGAGGCACAGAGCCCCAAAGCTCCGAAGTCATTGAGTGAATCTCCACTGTAGATCAGTGGGTGAGGGTGAGTCATTGGATCCTCAAGTGGTTCAGAGATTCGACACTCCGGGAGGATTTGGTCGCTATTGCATGGAGTGGAGAATCTCCTGAATCCCGAGATCCCAAAGTGAATATAGATTGTGGATCTAGAAAAGAGTGTGGACCATTGATCCATGAACTCTTTGAGAGTTTGAAATTTCGGTATTTGGGGGGTGGGAGTGTGTTGTTTAAGGTTTTGGAGTGGAGAAACTCTCGAATCCCAGAGAGTCGAACAACCCTTTTTCTAAATGCTTGATCCTAAATTGTGTTCACATGGATGGGTCGCCAGGACCAAAGGGACCCTCACAGATTTGAATTTCATGCATGTTTTAAGAGAATCTTGTGGGTAAGGAAAAATTAGGGGTCGGTGGTATCCCAAGAGCTAATTTTCTCAAGAAGAAGTTCCTACAGGACCTAGACCAGGAGATTGTGCGAGCCCATAGGGGGGTTTTCATCACAAAACCATGAGAAATTCTAGTTTTGTTTCTCACATGATCATTCTTTGAGGTCTTGTAAGGACCTGTATTTCTATTTCTCACATGGTCACTTATTGTATAAGATCTATAATCTATTTATTTATGACCACAATTATTGCAAGAAAAATAGTAGCCAAGGAAGAGATTTTGATACCGGGTTGTGAAAGGCCTTCTTGGTGGAACAACTCTTATGAAATCATTATTTTTGTTCTTGTGAGAAGAATTAGGTTTCTGTCGATCATTATTTCCTTTCTTGTTGTTTCTTTCATTGTTTATGGATCCTTTGAGAATGTTATCATAACTATTAGGATTTTATTCATTTTCCCTTTCTGATGGCTTTGTGACCTTAGTGCTTGCATCTCCCTTGGGGGTATTTTATTTTTATTCATAGACAATACTTGTCTTGATGAATGGTGACCTTTGGAAATTGAGAATATTATCTAATATTTCATTACTCTTTCCAAACTTCAAGCTTCTATTCAACTGATCAATTTCTTTCTCTAGTTCCTTTCTTAAGGAAACTATTTCAACTTCTAGCTTCACACAATTTTCTTCCTTTTATTTCAGTTGGATTCCCACCACTTCTTATATAATTTTTGCATATTCTAATTGATTATTCAGGATGATAATTATCTTCGATGCTTCTTCAAGATCATGATCCTTCTTTTCATGTTTCTGCAATTGCTCCTTATACTTTATATTCTTTCCCCTGAGTCTGCCTATTTCTTCCAAAGGACTAAATAGTTCTACTTGAAGATTCACTTCCTCCGAATATGGATTTTATTTTTGATTTTCTTCATTTTCTTCATCAACAAGTTTTGTTTCCATGGTTATGGAGAGATATTCTTATTCATCATCAATATATTCCCTTTCTTTGTATTTTCAAGGCCCTCCTTTTAGATTTGTTGGCGCAGGGGCAGACCCAGGGTTCAACTCTAACAACACACCAACAAGCCCTAACTATTGGCCCTTTCAACAACACCTGCAGAGAAGATGCCATCTCACCCGAAGTAGTAATAGGGGCTTGCAGTACACAGGTATCTATAACCAAAGGAAATGCAGGTGAGTCAAAAAAACAACAACACACAGGGATCTAGTTATTCTTCACCAAACTTAATCCTACTCTGCACAATATACCTTATATCTAACACAACTTTGCAAAAAAAGTCTAACATAAATAAAATAATACAACATCAACCACAGAGACACAAAATATACGTGGTTCACCCTCTCCCTAGGGCTACGTCCACAAAATTATGCTTCTTGATATATTAAATGGAAACATACAGTTCTATCTGTGCATTTAGCTGCAGATCTCTTTCTCTCCTTCTCTCCCCTCCCTATGCACCTAGCTACAGGATTGATCTTCACACCCAGCTGAAGATCCATGATACAATAATGTTCTCGCAACACAATGCTTCTCTTGCAGACAAAAATAATCACTCTCTTAACCCACAATGAAGAACCCCTCTTCTCTCATCTAGATCTTTATTTATACATTACAATGAATCTCAGACAACCTTAGACCAAAGTGTAAGTGTAAAAACCCTGGGTTTCTAAAACCCTAGGTCAACTTGACCTGGTTTTTCAAGGCTTTGCCAGCTTGTATTTCCTTCTTTCATGTGGGGTGCTCCAAAGCATCCGTTGGTGGTTTTTTCCATTTGATGAGTTGTCCATGATACATATTCTTTGTTGATCTATCTTCCTCGATCTTCTCATTCAATGACTCACTTTCCCTTCCTTCTCTCCTTCTTTTCTACTTCTTTGACCACTTTGACCCATTCTCACTCAATGTGCCTTCTGTGTAGTTCGTGCTTCACCTTTCCTCTTCCTTATTCTTCAGTTTCTTCATTAATATATAATTAAGGGCCAAAAGGCCCCCAACACTCACATGTGACTCATCCCAAGTCACTGCAAGACTGGATCTTCTGATTTACTTGGACTTCAGACTGCACGGAGAAGCCTATGCTTTCTGCTCGGTTCCCCCCTTCCTTTTGTGTGCAGAATGTATTTTCTATGTCTGGTACCCAGTTTCAACTGCACCTGGTACCTATACCCTTCTTCTTATTCTTTTACTGAGAGTTGTGAGGCAGCTGGTTGTCATAATACAATTTCAACCGGCTCCCATTCACTAAGCCTTCCTTCCATTCTCCATTCAAAGTCTTCCACTGCGCAACTCCTCCTTATGTAACATAGGAAACCTCATATGGCCCAATCCAATGTGTCTTGAACTTCCCTAGATGCTTCATGAACTTTTTTTCATATACCAATACCAAATCTCCTTGCTTGAATGCTTTCTACTTGATATTCTTGTCATGGTAGGCCTTTTCTCGTTCCTTCTATACCTACTGATGAAATCCTGCAATAAACCTATCTTCCTCCAGTTCTATCAACTGTGAAATCTTGTTTTGAACAGTTCCAGTGTCATCCATATCTGTAAATGTTGCAATTCTTAAGTTAGGAACTAAATATTCCATAGGTACCACTGCTTCCATGCCATAAACCAACTTAAAGGGAGTCTGCATTGTTAGCTTCTTGCAAGTGGTTCTATAAGCCCATAATACTGTGGGTACTCTCAAATCCCAATCATCCTTGTTCACATTACAAATCTTCAGCAGCGTTGTCTCCAAGATTTTATTGAAAGCTTTGACTGTACCATTCGCTTGTGGGTAGTAAGGTGTGCTCTTTTGATGGTGAACTTCAAATTCCCGAGTCAAGGCTTCAATAGTCTTATCAATAAAATGTGTGCCTTGATCACTCATAAGGATCTTCGGGCATCCAAATTGGGTTATGATATCATCAAATATGAATCATGCGGTTGTAGTTGCACTACAGTCCTTAACTGCTCTTGCTTCTGCCCATCTGGTCAAATACTCTGTCGCGGTGATGATGTATCAAGATCCTGTGCGTTTTCCTGGTGGGTTGATAGGTCCCACAAAATCAATAGCCCCTTTCTCAAATTCCTTTAAGGTTAGCTAAGGTGCTAAAGGCATCTCATCTCTTCTGGAAGGTTTCCCTACTCTTTGGCATACATCACAGGATTGGTATTATTCCTTAGCATCTTTGTGTAAAGTGGGCCACCAAAGGCCATCTTTAAGAACCTTATACGTTGTTTCTTTTCCTATATAATGTCATTTTGCGATGCTTTCATGTGCTTCTACCATAATCAATGGTATTTTTTCCTCCATAACACATATCCTTAAGATCTCATCAGGTGCCATCTTATATAGTTGTCCAGCTATAAGTGAAAAATTTGTAGCATGAACTACCGATGGTTTCTTCTGAATGACTGTATATTCATGAGGTGCCATTCATGTTGAGAGGAATTGGACTATCTCGATCAAGTGATCATCAACCTTTATGATGGCCAACAACTGTGCATCTGGTAGTGTATCCTCCAAACTGGAAGGTTCCTCTCCATGTTCTAACCTAGACAAGTGGTAAGGTCCCTTGTTCATTCTCCCTGGCTTGACCACAGTCTCAAAATCATATTCCTGGAATAACAGTATCCACCTGCATATTATTCCCCCCAACACTAGCTTGTTGACTAAGTATTTCAATGCAGAATGATCGGTGAACATCTTAAAATGTCCTCCCAACAAGTAGTGTTGAAACTTCTGCAGTGCGTACACCATGGCTAAACCTTCTCTTTCGGTAGTAGTGTAATTTATATCAGCTGTAAAGAACTTCCTTCTAGAAAAGGCGAGAGGATGGTCAATATCTCATGCTCCTTTTTGTGCTAACATTTCTCCTAATGCAATAGATGAAGCATCAACATGCACATGGAATTCCTTACTCTAGTCTGGGAAAACCAATATAGGTGCAGTGACCATCTTCTTCTTTAGTGTGTCAAATCTCTGTTGACATTCCTATGACCATTGAAACTGACAATCTTTCTTTAAAATATTTTTCATGGGTGTTGTTATATTTTCATAGCCCTTGATGAAATTTATATAGTATCCAGTGTTCCCTAGTGCAGTGTGCAGCTGTCTAACCGAAGTAGGAGGAGGTAGATCAACAATGATGGAAATCTTGTAAGGATTGACCAACAACCCCTGCTTACACACAATATGGCCTAGAAGCACTCCAAAGGGTGAAAATAAGATACAGTTCTTCTTGTTCAGGGAAATCTGACATTTCCTACACTTATCCAACATTATACTTAAACATTCAATATGATTTTGCAATAAACTAAAAACAGTTCAATCATCAAAATATGCTTCCAAATATTTATGTAAAAATTCCTTGAATGCTTCGACCACCACCCTGGAAAATATGGTTGGTGCATTGTTCAATCCGGAAGGAATCACTGTATACTAGAAAGAACCCCATTATGTTGCAAATGTGGTCTTATGTCTATCTTCCTTAGCAATCCTGATCTAGTGATAACCTGGAAATCCATCTGTGAAGGAGTAAACTTCCTGTCCTCCTACATTATCTAACACTTCGTCAGTAAACGGTGTTGGGAATGGATCATGTAAACATGCATCATTCATTTTCATCAAGTCTACACAGATTCTGATCTTTCCTAACTTCTTATCCTAGACCACCATAGGGCTAATCCATTCTGACTCTTCAACAAGTTCTATGATTCTTGCTTCCAATATTCTGTCTAATTCAATCTTGACTTTCTGGTTTTATTTGGGATTCAGTTTGTAGGGTCTCTTCTTGACTGGCCTTGCATATGGTTTTAAGGGGATCTTCATTTCTTGCATGGGCCCTTTAATTCCCTTCATGTTGGTGAACTTGGTTGGAAACAAGTCCTGGTATTCATACAATAATTATGTGATCTTATCAATAGTGAAATCATCCCAATAATCTCCAACGTTTTCCAACTTAGGTGCTTTCTTTGTTCCAATATTAACTTTCTTGATTTTAATTGGTTGTCCAATGAAAGGAAGTTCAACCCCTGGCCCTTTTATGTCTCTTTGTCCTTGATTTTCTGTGATGTTCACCTTCCTAGGATCATCGTCTTCATCGACATTGATATTGTAGTAACCTTGTAATTTCTGAAGAGGTGCAGTCTATTCATCCTCTTCTTTCTCAACAAGGAGGTTAGTTGCCTCCTCAAAGACTTGTTTTCTTACAACTTGTAAAGACTGATCTATTGTGGGGTGTTGACATTCAAATAGAAATGTAGCTACAAATTTCTGAGTCATACCGTGAAAATCTATAGTGGTGAGGTGCATTTCTGCTTGAAGATACCAATTGATAGGCATTGTGTCCAAAGTGTTAATGAATTTATGCACCCACTGTTCTTGAGGAATGTTGCTCCAGGCCTCCCCACAACTTCGCACATGGTCCTTCGGGCAACTCTGACCTATGTATCGAAATTTGCACCCTTCGAATTGGTATGAAAAGCGCATTGTCATCAATGTGCGACATTGTAGCCACTCCACGATATTATTTCTGTGTGTTCCCCACCATCTCGTTGGCATTGCTTTCAAGGATTCATCCAGTGCCAAAAACCTCTGTTGTACTAGTACAATTTCTTCAAATTCCAATAAAAAAGTTTCTAAATGATTTAAACCATCAAATGTGGGTAGGTTACTTACTTCTGTGTCAATCCAGTGAACTTCCCTGGTCAATCTGGCACATCATCGTGTGGAGACTTCATACATCCAGTTTTTCTAGTTCTCCAATGCTTCTTCTACGTCTGATGAGCATGCACTCTCACTTCGCCAGCTCAAATTTCCATTTGATGTAGGATTAATGTAATCTTGTTGTCTTTCTATCAATTTATATATGTTCTCTAGTTCATAAGAATGGTCTTCTTCTCTGATGGGTTCTGTGTATCTGTGACCTTCATCAGGATCCAGACGTGTAATGACCCTAATTCCATCACCTTCAAATGTCATTCTTATTTTCTTTAATTCAACCACAGTCGAATTGTTGAAAGCCCAATCAATTCCCAACAACACAGGATAAGGACAACTATCATTAACTATCTCAATCACTTCAAAGTCTGCGAACATCCTTACCCCGTCAATGTCCACATAGACATGCTCCAGTATTCCAAAGGGGCTTACTTCTTGTTGATTAGCCATCCTGAGCCTGATAGGGGAATAAATCAACTTAGGTTTTCCCATTAGTGCCCAGGTCTGCTTCGTCATAACATTGACTTCTGACCCTAAGTCAAGGACTACATAATCTATGTCATAGTCCCCAATCTGAGCATTAAGGTGTAGTTCCTTATTTTTCCTTCTCTTTCTAGATACTTGATGTACTTCTTTATTCAGCAGAGGATCTACCCTTCCTATATCATACTATCTGATCAAGTGTTGTAGTTCTTGCACAACTCTTTCATCCTTAATAAAATCAATGAAAGTATATAATAAACTGGAAAGCTTGCTTACCTCTTTTATGTCTCCATGCATGGCAGACTGATCGAATGCTAGAGGAATTCCACATTCTCTCACTTCGGGTGGTGCTCTAGATGAATATGCATGTTCTCCAAATTCTCTTCTTTCCTCTTCAAACGTTTTCTTTTCTTTTCTTGAATCAAACACTTGTGTCTTCTCTACAACTCTTCTGACCCTTGATCCCTCTATAGTATTTTCTAGAGTCACCCTATCTTCTCCTATAACAACACCTCCTCTAGTGATAATAGTGACCCTGGGGTCCTCTTCGTGAGGTTTTGCTGATATTATTTGTACCTGTTGGTTTCCTCCTCGTCTCTCCTGAAGTTTTTCCAACAATATTGGACAATCTTCAATAACATTTTCAAATGAGTTGCAGTAGCTACAAGTGGTACAAGGGTTTTGAAAGTCCCTTGCCAAGTGACCTGTATGGGCACAATTATAGCAAATGATCTGACCTCGACCTCAACCCATGCCTCCTCCTCATCCTCTTCTTGTGAATCCACCACGAGGGTTTAAGTTTCCTCTTCCCGGGGAATTAAACTCTGTAGAATTTCCCTCCTGCTGCATCTCTCCTTGAATTCTATATGTATCTCTTGACCTTTCATGTAAGAGGTCATAATCCCTACAATCCTTCTCATCATGCCCCACAGATTTACAGAATGTGCAGTAAATATTGTTAGGTGACTGGACATATTTTTTCATGTAATAACATTCACCAGGGTGATGTCTATTTCTACATACCTTGCACCAGGGTAGAGTAACTTGCTTTAAGGGGCTCGAGGCTCTAGAGGCCAAGTACTCATTAAATAGGGGACATTTATCCTTGTCACGGCCCTCTGACTTGCATCTGATGCACCAAATGTCTTCTCTTTTATATTTTCCCTTATCTTTCTTCATATCTTTGACCTACAGAGATAATCTAGTTAGCTGACTCAAAATTTGACTCATACCTAAGATGGATTCTCCCATAGGGGTTGATTCTAGCTTCATGGCGATCTCCACTGCCTCAGCCTGCGAAGTGAACTTCTGTTTCATCAGAGGAACTATGATGTGTGGTAAGAGGGTAGAAATGAACCATTCCTTATTCTTCTCATCTGGAATATGAAAACTCAAGAATCTCGTCAAGGTCTTAAACCTATGATCAAACTCCCAAATAGGTTCAACTACTCTCTTCTTGATTTATTTTAGTTATGTAATGCATTGGGATTCTAACTTGGGTTTCTTGAATTCTGCACTCAAAATAGTCTTGATATCGTTCAACAGTTTAGGTTGTGCAACTCCTTTAACAAACTTCATGTACCGGCTCATTTCATGGTCTCTCAAGGTAGTACTAAACTGAGCTCTCTTAACATCTTCATGATTTACTTGCTTAATACTCCATACAACTTCGCATAAGAACCAATGTTGATCAGGATCTTCAGATCCATCTCCTCTAAATATAGGTAACCTCATTTCATCTGCCATAGATATTCCTAGGTTTCTTGACTGATTATGTACTAGACTACCAGTAATAGTGATTTGGGTGCTTTGATAACTCTGACAACTCTAGTTACTTAATGATGCTATAACAACAGGAGGAGTAATATTACTTACTTCGACAGTCGGTGCAGTTCCTGAAGTCTCTTATTCTTCTTAGTGAGGTTCTTCAGTCTTCCCGTCCTCTTCCCCAGCGGACCCTGAGTGTTCCTCTTTCAATATCTCTTCTTCTTCTCCACTATAGAATCCTTCATCCTGTGCTAGTGGTTCATGATTATTCTCAAATAGGTTTACCAGAGGAACCTCTCTGAAGTTTCTCCCATTGCATGTATGTCCAACCTCTGTGTTGCTGTCACTATCTAAGTTCTTGAACATTATATTTTTCAATCCAAACGATTACTGTATCTTCAAGATGTTATTCTCATGCAATAACATCTTTATGTTCAACTTCAAAAAGTGTAAAAAGTTTCCTCTAGGTCCCTTAAAGAAACATCTCTCTTCTTGGCTATATGACTCAACTCTGTCAAATAGAAAACTCAGTAATGTACCCTCCAATAGTGTTATCAAACCAGTGATCTACTGCTCTTGACATGGTGTTATCAACTTTCTTGACCTTCTTGATCAACGTCAACTTCCAAACCACAGGTGGTCTATATCTGATTTCAAACTGGGTATATTCTAATCTGGCTAACCACTCATATATATCCTTATGAACTCCTCCAAAGAAAATATCATGTATATCAGTAAAGATATACCTTCCCAAACAGTCTTCTGTACTAAAGTTAGGGTTCTTGTTCTAGGCTTCAGCGAAGTCCGTCTCTTGTTCTTCTATCCACTTATGAATCTATGTCTTCGATGGAAACCACCTTGACATTCCCTTAAGAAGATATAAGTCACGGCAACGGAACCATTTGTTGGCTCAGGGGAAAACCCATGGTTCAACTCTAATAGCGCACCAACAAGCCCTAACTACTGTCCCTTTCAACAACACCTGCGGAGTAGATGCAGTCTCACCTGAAGTAGCAATAGGGGGTTGTAGGACATAGGTGTCTACAACCAGAGGAAATGCAAGTGAATCCAAAAAAAACAACACACAAAGATCTAGTTATTCTTCACCAAACTTAAGCCTACTCTGCATAGTATACCTTAGATCTAACACAACATTGCAACAACAATCTAATAGAAAGAAAAGAACACAGCATAAACCACAGAGACACAAAATATATGTGGTTCACCCTCTCCCTAGGGCTACGTCCACATAACTGTGTTTCTTGATATATTGAATGGAAACATATAGTTCTATCTGCATACTTAGTTGTAGATCTCTTTCTCTCCTTCTCTCCCCTCCCTGTGCACCCAGCTGTAGGATTGATCTTCGTATCCAACTGAAGATCCACGACACAATAATTCTCTTGCACACAACAATAATCACTCTCTTAACCCACAATGACGAACCCGTCTTCTCTCATTTAGATCTTTATTTATACATTACAATTACTCTCAGACAACCTTAGATCGAAGTCTAAGTGTCAAAACCCTAAATGAAAAAACCCTAGGTCAACTTGACTTGTGTTTTTAGGGCTTCGCCAGCCTATCTTTCCTTATTTCCCCCGGGGTGCTCCAAAGCATCCATTGGTGGATTTTTCCGTTTGTTGAGTTTTCCACGATCCATCTTCTTTGTTGATCTGTCTTCCTCGATCTTCTCGTTCAACGTCTCACTTTCCCTTACTTCACTCCTTATTTTCTGCTTCTTTGACCAATTCGACCCATTCTCAGTTAATGTGCCTTCCACACAGTTCCTTCTTCACCTTTCCTCTTCTTTATTCTTCAATTTCTTCCTTAATCCATAACCAAGGGCTAACAAGATTTCTCACAAATTTTTCTTCTCCCATCTCTAATTCATAGCTAGAAAAATCATCATATATCTCTTCATAAATGTTTTATAGCTTGTCCTAAATATATTTAGTTGATGTACATTTCATTATATTGATAGTCTCATAATATGATAGAGCACTCAAGATGAAATCTATTTCTTTTTCATTGTGTTCACTTGAATCCTTCCCAACTTCATTTGTATAACCTTTTGTGACCGATTCCCAGATACCAGACCCAAGGGCCATCAAATATGTATTCATTATTATACTCCATGATGCATAGTTTGTTCCATTGAACAAAGGAGCTCTATTTGTAGGGATACCTTCCTTACAATCCATATGTGATAGAGATCTACCTTCCAGTGGTTAAACGGTTTCTAAAGGAAACTGAAATCATTCCAATTGTTGAACTTATTCTTATACTGAGAGGGGGGGGTTGAATCAATATAATATAATTTTTATTTTTTTTAACCATTCATCAATCATTCAT
>ML794475.1:275450-290628 GCA_009831015.1 Picea engelmannii | reverse complement strand
ATCTCTCTTCTGTGCCTAGTATTTACAGGGAACTACTCTCCTCATTATTCACCTTTTTATGTAGCACATTAGAGAGGAGAAAGAGAATACTTTTGTAGGAAACAAAGAGAATACTTTTGCAGGCATGTAAGAGGATACTTTTGCTGATAGCAAATAGATACTTTTGTAAGCAACAGATAGATATTTTTACAGACAACATATAGATACTTCTGCAGGCAACAAAACGGGGCACTCACATATTGACAATCTTAGAAGCACATTCTCATGGTGATATTGTAATCAGATTCATCATTCATTTACTGATAAGGAAGATTGTTTGCTGGGGTTTTTCTCGGTCTTTGGGTTTCCTGAGGATAAATTCCTGTGTTATTGTGTGACTCCACTTTTGTGCACTGTATACTTTTGTTTTACAACTTTCAGTTTCCACATTATTTATCATTTAAGTTTTCAGATCTGCTCATTATATTGAAGAGAAATAAAAGTTCATTGCATTCTAAATCTAAGCTCGAAATTTCACATGGTATCATAGCTTAGGGTGTGATTAGAGCTCAGATCTTCAGTTCTTGAGCCCACACAGGTCTAAGGATCGAGCTTGATTCAGCTCAGTGCAAAGTTTCATTGCAAGGATGTCTTCATCTATTTCAGTCAGGCCTGAAGACAGGCTCGAGGGAGCCTCAAACTTCAATGTTTGGAAGCTCAGGGTCATGAACATTCTCCAAGAGCTTGAGTTAGATCATTTCGTAACTATTGTTGTAGAGGAACCAACTTCCAATGTTGGTAGAGTTGTATTAAGAAGAAATCAGGCTAAAGCAAAGCGAGTGATCTTTGATTCTGTAAAAGACAACATCATGCATGTACTGACTTCACTAATGACAACAAAGCACTTTTATGACACTCTAGTAAATCTTTATGAAAAGTCACACCCAGCCAGAAGAGAATTCTGAAGAACAAGCTCAAGTATTTGAAAATGGAGAAGGGCTAGTCTGTCTCTTCATTTTGCTCAAAGATAGCTTAGATTCATGATCAATTGTTGTTCACAGAAGTTACTGTGGAAGATGATGATCTCCTCCAAGCCATCTTCGATGACCTTCCGCCTTCTTGGGATACATTTCTTGCAAGTGTTAATGGCAGGGAGTCTCAACCAAACTTTGAGCGCTTATGGCATGATTTCCTTCAGGAGGAGGGTCACATGACCACTAGGAGTGGTCCATCAAATGAAGAGAATGTTTCCTTGATTGCAAAGACCGGGAGAGGAAAGAAATCTTCCTCTCAGAAGAACTTTCATAAGAACTTTTAGAAGGACAAGTTCAAAGGAAACTTTAAAGGAAAGGGTTTTGATATGTCCAAAGTAAAGTGTTTTAACTGCAATGAGATGAGACACTTTGCTAAAGATTGCAGATCTAAGAAGAAAGACTACCATGAATAGAAGCATCATGCTTCTATTGCAGAAGAAGAAGAACCCTGAAAGAAGACAAGTGGATCTCCTAAGAATCAGGAGAACAAAAAGGAATACTACTTGGTGTTTTCTCTCTCTGGTCACTTGACTACTAACTGGATCTCTTGGATGGTTGATAGTGGGGTTTCAAAGCATATGACAGGATACAAGAACATCCTCTCAGTTTTCAGGAAAAAGACTTGTTCAGTTCAAGTACAACTTGGAGATAACTCATGCCATGAGATTAAAGGAATCGGTTCCACCTCTCTTCAACTAGAGTCTGGATCCATCATTCACGTTGATGAGATCTAGCGGGGCTTCAAAGCATATGACAGGATACAAGAATATCCTTTCAGTTTTCAGGAAAAAGACTTGTTCACTTCAAGTACAACTTGGAGATAACTGATGCCATGAGATTAAAGGAATCGGTTCCACCTCTCTTTAGCTAGAGTCTAGATCCATCATTCACGTTGATGAGATCTTGTATGTTCCTGGATTAAAGAAGAACTTGTTGTTAGTAGCAACACTTGAAGATAAAGGTTATAAGGTGGCATTCATGGATGGAAAAGCTGTCCTCTGGCCAAAGGATGGACAATTAAGTTCAACAAAAGTAATTGGAATTCGAGAAGGAGGTTTCTACAAAGTCACAAATCATTCTGCTCATGCGCTTGCTCATAACACAGTCAGCTCCAGTGAGCTATGGCATAGAAGATTCGATCACCTGCACTTCAAGGCACTTCCGGGACTTCAATCAATGGTAAGCAGTATGCCTCTTATTCCCTCTGATAACAATGAAGTATGCAAAGGTTGTTTACTTGGAAAAAATACAAAGAAGTCCTTTTCTCATAGTAACAGTAGATTTGAAGAAATTTTAGAACTTATTCATTTTGATATCTGTGGGCCAATGCCATCTCCTTCCTTGAATGGTTATCTGTATTATGTTATATTTATTGATGACCTTTCTAAAAAATGTTGGATTTAATTTCTGAAATTGAAAAGTGAGGCATTAGCTAAATTTAAAGAATTTAAGGCATTGGTAGAAAATCAGACAGGGAAGCACATTCAGATCCTAAGGTCAGATAATGGAGGGGAATACGAATCCCATGAGTTTGAAGGTTTTTGCAAAGAAGCTGGAATTAAAAGACAATTGACAGTCCCCTACAATCCTCAACAAAATGGTGTTGTTGAGAGGAAAAATAGGACCATATGTAAAGTTGCAAAAGCCATGATGTTTGATCAAGATCTGCCCAACTCTCTTTGGGTAGAAGTAACATGTACATCTGTCTATATTCATAATAGATGTTCGCATGCAATCCTAAAGGATAAAATCCTTGAAGAAGCTTTCACTGGTAAGAAACCAGAAGTAGGACACTTGAGGATCTTCGGTTGTCCAATATACATTCATGTGCCTAAGGAGAAGAGAACTAAGATGGAACCCTCAGGTAAGAAAGGGATATTCGTAGGGTATAGTGAGTCTTCTAAGGCTTACAGGATATATCTCCCAGGACAGAGGCAAATTGAAGTCAGCAGAGATGTAACCTTCCATGAGGAAGCTGTCTTCAAGCGTTCTAGAGAGCTCCAGATTGATGATGAATTAGAAGAGCTAGACTCTCCTTCAGCTGTCCAGTTCTGACTTTCAGAGGGAGGAAAGTCGTGATGATCCAATGGATCAAGATATTCCTTTAGAACCTGTTGAGGTGTTGGAGAGGTCTCTTGAAGAACCTCCTATCAAAAGAAGACCTGCTTGGTTCAAAGAAACTCTGCATGAAGCAAAGAGACATGCAACCCCCTCAGGAACCTTCAGAGAAAGCAAGAGGCCTCAAAGGTATGCAGGTTATGTTGCTTTGGTAAGTAACATTAGTGATGCATAACCTTCTTTATTTGAATAAGCTAACAAGTTGCAGGTTTGGAAAGATGCCATGTTGGATGAATACAAGTTCATCATGAAGAACAGTGTATGGGACATAGTTCCCAGGCCTAAAGATAAATCAGTCATTTCATCCAAATGGCTGTACAAGATAAAACATGCAACTGACGGGAGTGTTGAAAAGTATAAAGCAAGATTTGTAGCCAGAGGCTTCTCCCAAAAAGAAGGTATAGACTATGACGAGATTTTTGCACCAGTAGCCAGGTATACTACCATCCGTATAGTTATTTCTCTTGCTTTTGTACTTGGTTGGAAATTGCATCAAATGGATGTAAAAATTGCTTTCCTAAATGGTGAAGTGGAATAGGAAGTCTATGTAGAACAACCTGCTGGTTTTGTAGTGCATAACAAGGATTCTCATGTGTGCACGTTAAATAAGGCGTTATACGATCTTAAATAAGCACCCGAAGTATGGTATGATAGGATTGATGGCTTTCTGCAAAGCTTGGGGTTTAATACAAGTAATGTTGATCCTAACCTCTACTTTAAAGTTGTTGAAAATCAACCCCTTATTTTGGTTTTGTATGTGGATGATCTTTTCCTCACAGGAGAAGAAAATCAGATAGCCTGGTGCAAAAGGGAGCTCATTTATGAGTTCGAAATGAAAGATCTGGGAATGATGCATTACTTCCTGGGTTTAGAAGTCTGGCAGAGACCAGACGAGATCTGCTTATCTCAAGGAAAATATGCAGTAGACATATTGAAAAGGTTTGGCATGCTGAATTGTAGGAGTATGACAACTCCTATGGTTTCTAATTTAAAGAAGCTACATGACTCAGATACATGATCAGATTTGGTGGACCCCACCATGTACATGCAACTTATTGGGTCTTTAATGTACTTGACCCATACTAGAGCCAACATGCAATTCACAGTCAGTGCATTGAGCCAATTTATGGTTGAGCTGAAAGAAAGGCACTAGGTGGCAGGTAAACACATCTTGAGATATCTCCGAGCTACCATTGCTTATGGTTTAAAATATACATCCAGTGGTGGTGTGATGTTGCATGGTTATGCAGATTCAGACTAGGTTGGAAGCCCAGTAGAAAGAAAAAGTACCTATGGATACTGCTTCAGTTTAGGATCAACCATTATCTCTTGGTCCAACCAGAAACATGGATCTATTGCTCAAAGCACAGCCGAGGCTGAATATATTGCGGCCAACAATGCCAACAGAGAAACAATGTGGCTCAAAAAACTTGTTTCTGGGTTATTTGGTGAAAAACTTAAGACTATTGTTATCCATTTTGATAATTAAAACTGTATAAAGCTCACAAAAAATCAGGTGTTTCATGACAGATCAAAGCATATAGATCTGAAGTATCATTATATCATAGATATGGTACAAAGAAAAGTGATCAAGCTAAAGTACATTGCAACAGATGAGCAGGCAACAACTATCCTGACCAAGCCATTGCCATTGACAAAGTTTGCGCACTTTAGAGGCAAGCTTGGAGTTGCAGAGAATGCCTCCCTCGTGAGGGAGTGTTGAAAATAGCAGCATCATAAGACATTCTTCAACGAGAGGTCTTAAGTGACCACCGTGAGGCTAGCCAAGGAGACTTGGAGATTAAACAATCTTGTGAGTCATGGCAAGAGTCAAGGCCAATGTACAAGCCTTGTGAGCCAGGACAAAAGTCAGGACGAAAGAGATGCTGCTAGAGATAGTCTTGTGAAGTCATGGCAAGAATCAAGGTAAACGTACAAGCCTTGTGAGCTAGGACAAAAACCTTGTGAGCCATGTGCAACAGTCAAGGTCAGCCTTGTGAGTTTAGTGCAAAAGACAAGGCAAATCTAGCAATAGACAGGATGAATGTATAAATCCTGTGAGCTAGATTGATGTGACAAACAATCTTCCTTATCACTTATGCAAATGATGTAATTATGTTGATTTAGTGCATTGGCACGTGTGACCTTATCCACCATGACAAATTAACGAGTTGCCAAAGTGTGAAAGTCGAGTTATGAACTCAAGTGTAAAAGTTGAGTTATGAACTCAAAGTGTAAAAGTTGAGTTACTAACTCAAGAATTCGAGTTATGAACTCGAGTGTAAAAGTTGAGGTTGCATGTCAAGTCCAAGTGTCTAACTCAAGAATCCGAGTTATGAACTCAAGTGTGAAAGTTGAGTTACAAGTCTAATTGCAAGTTTGAGTTGACAAGTACGAGGTTGCATGTCAAGTTACAAGTCTAGTTGCAAGTTCGAGTTGAGTTAAAAAGTCAAGTCTCAAGGCGAGTTGTAATGTCATGCAACTAGTTCTAAGCTGAGTTCACTCATCTCTCTTCTGCGCCTAAGCTGAGTTCACTCATCTCTCTTTTGTGCCTAGTATTTACAGGGAACTACTCCTCATTATTCACCTTTTTATGCAGCGCATTAGAGAGGAGAAAGAGAATACTTTTGCAGGCAACAAAGAGAATACTTTTGTAGGCAACAAAGAAAATACTTTTGCAGGCAAAAAAAGAGGATACTTTTGCAGGCAGAAAGAGGATACATTTGCAGGAAGCAAAGATGATACTTTTGCTGACAACAAATAGATACTTTTGTAAGCAGCATATAGATATTTTTGCGGATAACAGATAGATACTTCTGCAGGTAGCAAAATAGGGCACTCAGATATTGGCAATCTCAGAAGCACATTCTCATGGTGATATTGTAATTAGATTCATCATTCATTTGCTGATAAGGAAGATTGTTTGCTGGGGTTTTTCTCCCTCTTTGGGTTTCCCCAGGATAAATTCCTATGTTATTGTGTGACTCCACTTTTGTGCACTGTATACTTCTGTTTTACAGTTTTCAGTTTCCGCATTATTTATCATTTAAGTTTTTAGATCTGCTCATTATATTGAAGAAAAATAAAAGTTCAATGCATTCTGAATCTAAGCTCGAAATTTCACATCACCTTTGGCTTCACACCAGTGAATGCCTCCTTTGGTGTCTTGTCTTCCAAGATCATATGAGGACATCGGTATTGGATGTAGATAGTTGTGTTGCATGCCTTTGCCTAAAGAAACATCAGCAAGTGCTGGTCATGAATCATGGCCTTAGCAACCCTTATGATGGATCGATTCTTTCGCTTTGCATCCCCATTTTGTTGTGGATTGTATGGAACAATCAACTCCCTCTTGATTCTTGCCTCCTTGCAAAAACCCTCTAACTCCTTGGAGGTATACTCACCCCCATTGTTTGATCTTCTTCCCTATTTGGTTTTCAATTAATGCTTTGAACTCTTGAAACTTGCTAAGGACCTCATCCTTGGTCTTTAAGTAGATCCAAGTCTTGCAAGAGAAGTCATCAATAAAGGAAACATAATACATGCTTCCTAAAATTGATGCTACTGACATCGGTCCACAAACATCTGAATGCACTAGGTCTAGAATCTCCTTATAAGACCTATGACTATCACCCTCAAAATAGGTAACACCTTGTGATGTAGGTGCCCCATTCTTTTGTGCCACAACTTGCACAAGCTGTCACTGTTATGAACTAGGGCTGGAACATGTTCACCTTGCAACCTGTAAAGATTACCTTCTCTAACCCCCATCACCTGAGCTGTATTTGGGCTAGATTCCTTTGGCTTGATGAGGACTTGCTAGTTCTTGAACTCAACTGCACAACTCTTATCCTCCATAACTGAAACTGAAAGCAAGTTCTCCCTGAAACCTGGAACAAACAAAACATATCAAGATCTAAAGAGTTACCTGACTCGAGTTGGAAGGGAATAGTACAAACTCCTGCTACTGGGTACTTGGCATCATCACCAAGCTCAACTTGTACTCCCAAGGCCTACTCTGTTAGACTAGAAAATAGTTGTCGGGTTGATGCTGTATGACGAGATGCCTCATTGTCCACATACAACACATTCCTAGGAACCACGTTGGTATAAAGGGAAGATACCATCGAGAAATCCTTCTCGAACTTGGTAGCAAACTCGTTCATTTGATTTCTACAGAGGCTGCGTCTTGCTTCCACTGCTGCTTCCCTTTACCCTTCTTATTTGGAAACTATGATGCATACTGATAGTGCTTTATGACAAATGAAGCACTTGATTTTACACAAGTCCTTTCCTAGGTATGAGGCAAACTCTTCACTCTTACCCTTACTCTTGTTGGGTCCTTTACCTCTGCCCTTATTTGTCTGTTCAAATAGGGCTAGGTTCTCGTCTTCACCCTTCTGGCTTTTGACTCCATCTGAGTCTTCTTTTGGATATAGTCATTCCATAGCTTTTCATAGTCAGTAAGGTTCTCACGAGCACAAATACCTTTGACAAATGGTTCCCATGACATTGGGAATCCATTTAGTGCCATGTTCACTAGCTCTGCATCTGCAATCTTCCCCCCAACTGCTGCAAGTTGATCACAAATCTGCATGACCTTCATAAGGTAACTGGTAATTGAATCTGATCTAGTCATCTCTATGTCTTTGAGTTTGTTTCGCAATATCATCTTCCTATTTATGTTCTCACTCTGGTAGAGGCTAGCTAGGGCATCGAACATTTTCTTTGCTGTCTTCTTATTAGATAGGCGAGGAATCAAGTGACCCTTAATTGCATCCATAATCATCTGCTTGGCCTTCACTTCCTTTTTCTTGTGAGCTGCCAATTGTCGCAGATTTGTAGGCGAAGGCACAACATCCTTGACAATATCCCAGAGATCATTATCTTCCAATAAGAGTGTAACCCTAACTTTCCAAGACACCAAATTTGAGGCGCCATCCAATCTGCCCACGAATTTGAGGCTAGTTGATGCCATCCAATCTGTCCACGAATCTGAGGCTAGTTGATGCCACCTCTAAGATCCACTGCTCAAACTTTCAAATCTGAAAATTAGTCCTTAAAAAAATATTGAATCCCTCTAACTGCTGTTTTTTGTTTCCGGCAGTTGATTTATTACTGCAAACCCTTGAGAATTTCAATCAGAGAAAAGCTCTAATATCGTGTAAAAATTCCCAACCCCGGTTGACTGCTGTCCTTATGATCTCAATTAAATAGATAAATTGCTGAATTTAATTTAGTGCAGAAATTAATTTCAGATCTAGCATCAATCACACAATAGCTGAAAATGTAAATAACAGAAGCATAAAACAGTTTCACACATACATAGGTAATTTCTCCTTCAAAATCAGCTTTTCATTCCCTAATCAAAGCTTACAAGGAAACCTCCACAAGCTGCTAAAACAACAGCTGTACGGTTATAAAAATCACCTCAAACTGAGTTGTACGACCTGTAGAGAAAGTACTGACTACACAGAAAGGAAAGACAGCAGCTGTATGGCCTGTACGGCCTTTGTACGATTGTACAGATCTACTATACGGCTACCTTTTCAACCTGCTGCAAAGTTGAAAGTCGATTCTCTTTTTGTTGTGCGTTGTTTTCTCTGCTCTGGTCGCTCAATCTGCTCAACTGTTCAACTGTGAACTATACTTCTCTATCTTGTCTTATTTATGCTTTTTTGAAACCCTAATCTAATTTTGAGATGTACAATTGAGATAAAATTTAGTCAAATTAATTAATGCATTAAATGCACATTATTAGATTCAACTGAAAAACATAGGATATTTCACTTTATCTTGAGTGAATTTTAAAATAGAATTAGTGACCACTTTTTTGAAGTGGTCACCAATGAAATGCCTCCAACCACTTCTTGCACATTCACGCTGAAACCTGTGCAAGAAGTTCCTGCTCGAGCTACATTTCTCAACATTGGATACTGTTTTGAAGCTGTCAAATATAGATTTTGCTTGAGTAGCACATTAGATATGGGGAATAAATCTATCCTTGAATATCCCAGAGTTCCGAGCTAACCAGATACCGTAGGAGGTGATCAATGGAAAATCTTTTAGTTCTTTGAAATCTGGATTTTTAGTCCATTTTCTAAGACATTTTTCCACTGAATTTTCCCTGCCAGCTGTCTCTCATACCTGTCAAAGAGTCTATCTCACTCCATACTTCTTTGGAGTAGGGCGTCCAGGGTGGTCCTTAAATCAAGAAAGTTATTAAATTAGTCAAATACATAGATCAACTTGAAAATATTAAGTATGCGATTTGTTTATTGAAGATGGCTATTTGAAGTTTGAACTATCCCCTGAGCAAAAAAACTTGCAAACTGCATCAGGAAGCAACTTATAAAAACCTATCTCCAGCATTGTGTTGAATGTGACAATAATTTCTTTGTCTTACAAGCATCTGTGGCATGACTGTGAAGCAGGTTTTCTCCATGTTATAGATTCAGAAGATTCACTTATCATCCTGGAAAGAGTCAAAATATTGTCACTAACCAACGACCTATTTATTCCATTGCTTGATTTGTGTAAGTCTTTTTAAATTGTTGGCTTCTTTTTAAGAATGTCTATTGACTCTTTCAAGCATTAAATGAGAGAAAGTTGCACTGTACTCTGGGGTCTGCAATTATGGTATGTTGGAAGGCATGAGCCTCTCTGTTTCCGAGACTAGTCACTGCTAGAGACATTTAAGGTAATTACAAAGTAAGCTATTTGTTGTAATTTTACAGTCCAAGTTTATTCCTAAGCTTTGTTTGTGATTTGAATTGTTGTCATATTGAATACAATAAATTCCCCTTCCTCGAGTTTCATGGATGAACCTTGACTAAAGTTCTTCATGAAAGCAGCAGAAAGAGGACCATTTCGTACTAGGCAATTAATTGCAAAATGATGTGACATTGTTTCTAACAGTAGTAATAGCTGGGAATTTTAACAATCTTTCTTACCAAGGGAGAAAAACAGGTCAAATTGAAAAAATGAACAGATAGATAGAGATTTTGTGGTGTGCAAATTTCCTCATAGATAATTATACAAATAGAATTTCATCGTATGGTTCATGATAGGATGGTTAAAATGTGAACAATGTGAAAAATTTCAGAACTTGCAGGAAAGAAGAGAATGGACACATGGAAGCATTGGATGGCAATATGATTGCCTCTGTAAGACAATTTCTCATCTTTCATAGGTGAAAAAATGCGGTGAAATATATGTGGCGGAAGTATAAAGATGAAGAGGAAGAGTCAAACATAAGCGCATCATTCCTGGGAATGTTTCTAGGATATATTTGTTTGTTATACAAAATGAAAGTATCCTATTTATCAGAGCTAGTCTTTTGAGGTACCCTCAATGGAGAATGAAGTTAAAGAAATTTATCCTATATTTTTAGTTGGATAGAAATTGAGCATGGTAAAAATTATTGCAGTAAACAAGGTTTATTGTCAAATTCATTACTTAAGTGTTTGAGCTGGAAATAAAGATTACAGATACAAGTGATTAGCAACTCAAGTTGGACGAGAAAAATGCGTCAAAGATATCCAACTTATGTTGGGTTGAAATAAGTCTCGGTCCACGAAACTTGGGAAATTTTGGTTAAGATTGTATTTCAAATATGGATTCAGTAAGCAACATTTTCGGTTAGATTGTTATTTTCATATATTCCATTGCATGATGAATACTGATAAGCTGCATGCAACAATTTGGATTCATTTCAGGTAGACTGGGAGAAAGTTGGCAAGTGGTAAATAGGCCAACAATCCAGTCTATTTCAGAAATTTTAATTGTTGCTCAAGGAAGAACATTGCAAAAGGGAAGAAGATCGGGCATTTGTGTTTGCTCTCAAAAAATGATTATCACTACGGATTGCTTTACAGATTTTAATGCAAAGTTAAGAGGCCATCAACCCAACGAAATGGAATTTGTCAAAATAAGTGGAAAGAGAATAAAATCAACTGAAAATGAGAAAAAGATATCGAAGTTGGACAATTAAAGTAAAATAACTTGTACCTAAATTCAGTAACCTTGAAAGTTGAAACTAGAAGTGAAGGTAAAGGAAGTAAATATATTGAATTGGAGAAATCAAAGGAAACATTTGGTCTCAGGACCCATAACTATTTCTCCCAAGATCTCCGTGATGAGTTAGAGTACCTTGAAGAGAAAGACATCCCTAGAGATGAGCAGTGGGAGAGGAAAGAAATGATGCTCCAGGATAGTGAAAAAGGCAATTTATGTGTTTGCAAACTTAAACAAGGTCAACAACGAGCAGATCCCAAGGGATTCTTCTCACACTCCTTATCTTGATGCAGGACCACAGTGATAGGATCCCATACGGAACATGTGTGGGTGAGATGATTCAAGTAAAGAAGCGGAGAAGGAAGACTCATTGAAGAGCCCCTTGTGGTCCTCAAACTTTGGGGACATATCTTTCCCAAGGGGAGGGCAAGTTACAACATTTCGTGAACCTAAACTATTGTGCAAAACTTGCTTCAAAGTTTGCATGGTACAAAGCTAAATGGAAGGATCTACTGGCAACAAACACGGAATGGGAACCACAATCCAAATCTTCATTCGCTTTGAGAGCAAAGTGCTTAAGGAAGTGGGGCATTTTGTACCCCAAGCACAACCTTGTAAAATGCAGCTTAATATATGTCAATGGTTGGTTAAATATTATTTGGTAATGGCATGTCAGCAAAGGTTTCAAATGGTCGTAAAAGGTTTTGAATTATAGCAACTGTCATTTTGTAAAAACAGGCAGCTGTGGGGTTCTAGTGAGATATAGAAGTCATAATCCGGTGGTTGTATTTTTTTCCTCCTTGCATGAAGGGTATTTTGGGATAGCAGTGTGCTTCGTAATCTATTAATGGACATAGCACTGTGCAGTCCTTACTGCAGCTAACCTGTTTTGTTGTTCTATTTTGGCATATGCTTCTGCTACTATTGCAATATTAATTGTGGCTGTTATCTGTCTCATCTTTGGTCATCTTATGCAAATATTTTCGTTTTGATTTACGGGGGCATTGTTAAATCCATGTTTTGTTGCATTTGAAGTCCAATCTGTTGATTTTACCACTTCAACTCAACACCCAACAGTTAACTCAAAATAAAATCACTTTATCTACTAAAAACATAGTTGAGTAATCAACTAAACATGCAGCGGAAGCATAAACAAGGAAACCAAAATCTCACACACAAGACACCAATATTTTCGGGTATAAACCCCCGAGAAAACTCCAGAGGGAAAACTAGTTCCAAGATGCTTTTATTAAGGTCAAATCAGGGCTCTCGTAACAGGGAAAATGGCCCCACTAAGAGAATATACACTACAGACAAATCTGACAATGCCCGTGCTGCTGTACGATCCTGTATCAACACGTTTCTCGAGGTGTACGCGACTATCCTTTTGCAAATCTGCGTACATACGCGACTGTCTCCACTGAGACCCATGTACATGTATGAAAACTCTGTACGACAACTTTTGTACGGTGCTACGCTTTCCTCTGGCTTCTATCAACTAAAACCCACCTGCGGTTGTCTTTGCTCTCTCTTCTCCTCGATCTATATGATTTCTAGATGGAATTCCTTCTCCACTTATCCAAGATCTTGAATCACGATCCTTCGTGATCCAACCCTCTCTGCATCAACTCTTGAATGAAATCCCTTCACCCAACCAATGAGATCTCCTGACTCTTGTGTAAGCAAAAGTCCTTATTTGTTTCTGCACTATTCACACTAGCAAAAGTCCTTTTTAGCTATCCTCGACCTTGGTCTCTCACCGAAAGTCTTGACTTTGATCTCTCACCGAAGTTTCTCACAAGTATATCTCACACAAGTTCCTGATCTTGGCATCTCACCAAAGATCCTCTCCTTGGTCTCTCACCAAGGGACTTTGTGTCGACTCCTTCAACACAAGTGTTTTCCTCCTTCACCCTAGCCTTGCTTTTATAATCATTAGTTATAATCTAAACTTAATCTCCAAAGTGATCGACGGTTGAGATTACTCCACACCCACTGAAGATTTACATGCTAATTACTTTTAACACTTTTCTTAAATAACTCAATTAACTAATAAAAACACTTTACTTTAATTATTTCCTTATAACTAAAATAAATTCAAGGATAGAAGGCTTTTGATGACTTCCACATGCTAGACACACGCCAATGTGGAAGTACCTGTCCGATGCTACAACTGACATCAACACAATCACTATGTTGTTGGTTGTATTTATAAGTTTGTCTTAAGTGAGGATATTTAGCCTGTAGTTACTTGGCCTTCATGTCAGGATAGTTGTGACAAGTGCTGGCTTCTATTTTAATCACTTGAGAAAAATTAGGGTCGTTGATTGGTTGTTGCATATTTTGGTAACAGTGGTCCCAGTCAGGACTGGGATTGCTCATAGGGATTTTGGTTTACAGAACACTATAAAAAATAGAAAATATAACCAATAGTATGCCTGGGTTAAGTTCTCTGTTCCGTCTGCACTCTTGCTATCTGCCTAAAACACACTTATTGGATTTCACCACTGTCTTGAACTGAACCTGTTCGTGAGTGTTTGAAGACCTTAGAGCTAGTTGTAGTAAATCACAAATTCTGTGTACTTTCTATTTTAGCCTTGAACCGATTTTGAAACCTAAGCTGTACAGAAATCTTCGTAGGTTGTGTTTTTAGGCAAGAAGGCAAGGGAGGGCTTTTGGCATTGGTGGTGGGTGAAGGGTTCATGAAAGTGTTAGGGGTCCTTCCTAGTGCTTGAAAGGACAGGGAAAAGAGAGTGATTTGTTAGATTAAAAAAGAACAAGATACATGACAGAAAAAATGAGAGACACCTTTGGACTATGAGGTCGATTTGGATATCTGGATTCGATTTGGATATCTGGATTTATTTTTTTCCTTGCATTACAAGGGTGGTATGTAATAATGTATTAGTTTAAATCCTATTAGAATCTTTAACAGTTTTATGTCTGTTGCAATTTCAATTAAAGTGCCGCATCATGTCTAATGGATGATATCTCTACATAATTTACTTAGTTGAAAGGGTGATATTTTTTGCTTATTTAATAGACATCTCCAGAACTGCCTCTGGTAATTGCAATATCCTGCTATGTATGCAATTTTATTGAATTGACAATCCTTCGTAAATTGGTTCATTCTCCTACACTATGACAATAATAAGTTATAATATTAATGCAATTTATTTTGTTAGTTGTTATGCACTCTAGTCTGCATCTTTGATTTTCTTTCGACTTAAAATTTTGATTATATTTCTTTTGATATTTTTGCTTATTTAATAGACATCTTGATTCTTCAGAACTGCCTCTGGTAATTGCAATTTTCTGCAATGTATGCAATTTTATTGAATTGACAATACTCAGTAAATTGGTTCATTCTCTTCCACAATGACAATACATAAGTTACAATATTAACGCAATTTATTTTTTAGTTGATATGCACTCTGGTCCACCTCTTTGATTTTCCTTCAACAGAAATTTTTGATTATATATTTTTGTGTCTCGATACTAATGTCTCTTTAAATGTTTTTAGCTTGCTAGAGATGATGTAATCTTATGGTAGAAAAAAAGAGATGCAGATGTCATGGAGAGATTTTCTTCGGAGATTATTGTTTGCTTAATTTTAGTATAAGTGAGTTAGGTTGCTTGTCTGCAAACTATGATGATATCAGATAATGATGAGGCTGATTACTGATGATGCTCATATAATGACGAGGTTGAATAGGAAATTGAGAACGTCACTAGCCAGGCATACCTTTGGTTTTGTTATTCCTGGATTTTGTTGATGGTATTGTAATCTTGATTCTTTATACATTGATTGTGTTCTGCCTCATTTCCAGGTGCTGAATGAGATTGGAATTGATATTGCTTTCTAGTTTGTTCATCTCTTTTGTCTATAGTGGCCTCGTTAACGAATCTCTAAATTTGAAATTTGATCGAGCTTGTGATGGTTTACTGCATGTGCTAGTCCCTGTTCTAATTTTTTGTTCTGGATTTTTATACTGGTTGTCGGTGCCCAAGGGAAGATCGCTGGAAGGAGA
>ML794475.1:234908-265499 GCA_009831015.1 Picea engelmannii | reverse complement strand
TACCAGTTACCTTATGAAGGTCATGCAGATTTGTGATCAACTTGCAGCAGTTGGGGGGAAGATTGCAGATGCAGAGCTAGTGAACATGGCACTAAATGGATTCCCAATGTCATGGGAACCATTTGTCAAAGGTATTTGTGCTCGTGAGAACCTTACTGACTATGAAAAGCTATGGAATGACTATATCCAAAAGAAGACTCAGATGGAGTCAAAAGCCAGAAGGGTGAAGACGAGAACCTAGCCCTATTTGAACAGACAAATAAGGGCAGAGGTAAAGGACCCAACAAGAGTAAGGGTAAGAGTGAAGAGTTTGCCTCATACCTAGGAAAGGACTTGTGTAAAATCAAGTGCTTCATTTGTCATAAAGCACTATCAGTATGCATCATAGTTTCCAAATAAGAAGGGTAAAGGGAAGCAGCAGTGGAAGCAAGACGCAGCCTCTGTAGAAATCAAATGAACGAGTTTGCTACCAAGTTCGAGAAGGATTTCTCGATGGTATCTTCCCTTTATACCAACGTGGTTCCTAGGAATGTGTTGTATGTGGACAATGAGGCATCTCGTCATACAGCATCAACCCGACAACTATTTTCTAGTCTAACAGAGTAGGCCTTGGGAGTACAAGTTGAGCTTGGTGATGATGCCAAGTACCCAGTAGCAGGAGTTTGTACTATTCCCTTCCAACTCGAGTCAGGTAACTCTTTAGATCTTGATATGTTTTGTTTGTTCCAGGTTTCAGGGAGAACTTGCTTTCAGTTTCAGTTATGGAGGATAAGAGTTGTGCAGTTGAGTTCAAGAACTAGCAAGTCCTCATCAAGCCAAAGGAATCTAGCCCAAATACAGCTCAGGTGATGGGGGTTAGAGAAGGTAATCTTTACAGGTTGCAAGGTGAACATGTTCCAGGCCTAGTTCATAACAGTGACAGCTTGTGCAAGTTGTGGCACAAAAGAATGGGGCACCTACATCACAAGGTGTTACCTATTTTGAGGGTGATAGTCATAGGTCTTATAAGGAGATTCTAGACCTAGTGCATTCAGATGTTTGTGGACCGATGTCAGTAGCATCAATTTTAGGAAGCATGTATTATGTTTCCTTTATTGATGACTTCTCTTGCAAGACTTGGATCTACTTAAAGACCAAGGATGAGGTCCTTAGCAAGTTTCAAGAGTTCAAAGCATTAATTGAAAACCAAATAGGGAAGAAGATCAAACAATGGGGGTGAGTATACCTCCAAGGAGTTAGAGGGTTTTTGCAAGGAGGCAAGAATCAAGAGGGAGTTGATTGTTCCATACAATCCACAACAAAATGGGGATGCAAAGCGAAAGAATCGATCCATCATAAGGGTTGCTAAGGCCATGATTCATGACCAGCACTTGCTGATGTTTCTTTAGGCAAAGGCATGCAACACAACTATCTACATCCAATACCGATGTCCTCATATGATCTTGGAAGACAAGACACCAAAGGAGGCATTCACTGGTGTGAAGCCAAAGGTGATGTGAAATTTCGAGCTTAGATTCAGAATGCATTGAACTTTTATTTTTCTTCAATATAATGAGCAGATCTAAAAACTTAAATGATAAATAATGCGGAAACTGAAAACTGTAAAACAGAAGTATACAGTGCACAAAAGTGGAGTCACACAATAACATAGGAATTTATCCTGGGGAAACCCAAAGAGGGAGAAAAACCCCAGCAAACAATCTTCCTTATCAACAAATGAATGATGAATCTAATTACAATATCACCATGAGAATGTACTTCTGAGATTGCCAATATCTGAGTGCCCTATTTTGCTACCTGCAGAAGTATCTATCTATTATCCGCAAAAATATCTATATGTTGCTTACAAAAGTATCTATTTGTTGTCAGCAAAAGTATCATCTTTGCTTCCTGCAAATGTATCCTCTTTCTGCCTGCAAAAGTATCCTCTTTTTTTGCCTGCAAAAGTATTTTCTTTGTTGCCTACAAAAGTATTCTCTTTCTTGCCTGCAAAAGTATTCTCTTTCTCCTCTCTAATGTGCTGCATAAAAAGGTGAATAATGAGGAGTAGTTCCCTGTAAATACTAGGCACAAAAGAGAGATGAGTGAACTCAGCTTAGGCGCAGAAGAGAGATGAGTGAACTCAACTTAGAACTAGTTGCATGAAATTACAACTCGCCTTGAGACTTGACTTTTTAACTCAACTCGAACTTGCAACTAGACTTGTAACTTGACATGCAGCCTCGTACTTGTCAACTCAAACTTGCAATTAGACTTGTAACTCAACTTTCACACTTGAGTTCATAACTCGGATTCTTGAGTTAGACACTTGGACTTGACATGCAACCTCAACTTTTACACTTGAGTTCATAACTCGAATTCTTGAGTTAGTAACTCAACTTTACACTTTGAGTTCATAACTCAACTTTTACACTTGAGTTCATAACTCGACTTTCACACTTTGGCAACTCGTTAATTTGTCATGGTGGATAAGGTCATACGTGCCAATGCACTAAATCAACATAATTACATCATTTGCATAGGTGATAAGGAAGATTGTTTGTCACATCAATCTAGCTCACAGGATTTATACACTCATCCTGTCTATTGCTAGATTTGCCTTGTCTTTTGCACTAAGCTCACAAGGCTGACCTTGACTGTTGCACATGGCTCACAAGGTTTTTGTCCTGGCTCACAAGGCTTGTACGTTTACCTTGACTCTTGCCATGACTTCACAAGACTATCTCTAGCAGCATCTCTTTCGTCCTGACTTTTGTCCTGGCTCACAAGGCTTGTACGTTGGCCTTGACTCTTGCCATGACTCACAAGATTGTTTAACCTCCAAGTCTCCTTGGCTAGCCTCACGGTGGTCACTTAAGACCTCTCGTTGAAGAATGCCTTCTGATGCTGCTATTTTCAACACTCCCTCACGAGGGAGGCATTCTCTGCAACTCCAAGCTTGCCTCTAAAGTGCGCAAACTTTGTCAATGGCAATGGCTTGGTCAAGATAGTTGTTGCCTGCTCATCTGTTGCAATGTACTTTAGCTTGATCACTTTTCTTTGTACCATATCTATGATATAATGATACTTCAGATCTATATGCTTTGATCTATCATGAAACACCTGATTTTTTGTGAGCTTTATACAGTTTTAATTATCAAAATGGATAACCATAGTCTTAAGCTTTTCACCAAATAACCCAGAAACAAGTTTTTTGAGCCACATTGTTTCTCTGTTGGCATTGTTGGCTGCAATATATTCAGCCTCGACTGTGCTTTGAGCAATAGATCCATGTTTCTGGTTGGACCAAGAGATAATGGTTGATCCTAAACTGAAGCAATATCCATAGGTACTTTTTCTTTCTACTGGGCTTCCAACCCAGTCTGAATCTACATAACCATGCAACATCACACCACCACTGGATGTATATTTTAAACCATAAGCAATGGTAGCTCGGAGATATCTCAGGATGTGTTTACCTGCCACCTAGTGCCTTTCTTTCGGCTCAACCATAAATTGGCTCAATGCACTGACTGTGAATTGCATGTTGGCTCTAGTATGGGTCAAGTACATTAAAGACCCAATAAGTTGCATGTACACGGTGGGGTCCACGAAATCTGATCATGTATCTGAGTCATGTAGCTTCTTTAAATTAGAAACCATAGGAGTTTTCATACTCCTACAATTCAGCATGCCAAACCTTTTCAATATGTCTACTGCATATTTTCCTTGAGATAAGCAGATCTCGTCTGGTCTCTGCCAGACTTCTAAACCCAGGAAGTAATGCATCATTCCCAAATCTTTCATTTCGAACTCATAAATGAGCTCCCTTTTGCACCAGGCTATCTGATTTTCTTCTCCTGTGAGGAAAAGATCATCCACATACAAAACCAAAATAAGGGGTTGATTTTCAACAACTTTAAAGTAGAGGTTAGGATCAACATTACTTGTATTAAACCCCAAGCTTTGCAGAAAGCCATCAATCCTATCATACCATACTTCGGGTGCTTATTTAAGATCGTATAACGCCTTATTTAACGTGCACACATGAGAATCCTTGTTATGCACTACAAAACCAGCAGGTTGTTCTACATAGACTTCCTATTCCACTTCACCATTTAGGAAAGCAATTTTTACATCCATTTGATGCAATTTCCAACCAAGTACAAAAGCAAGAGAAATAACTATACGGATGGTAGTATACCTGGCTACTGGTGCAAAAATCTCGTCATAGTCTATACCTTCTTTTTGGGAGAAGCCTCTGGCTACAAATCTTGCTTTATACTTTTCAACACTCCCGTCAGTTGCATGTTTTATCTTGTACAGCCATTTGGATGAAATGACTGATTTATCTTTAGGCCTGGGAACTATGTCCCATACACTGTTCTTCATGATGAACTTGTATTCATCCAACATGGCATCTTTCCAAACCTGCAACTTGTTAGCTTATTCAAATAAAGAAGGTTATGCATCACTAATGTTACTTACCAAAGCAACATAACCTGCATACCTTTGAGGCCTCTTGCTTTCTCTGAAGGTTCCTGAGGGGGTTGCATGTCTCTTTGCTTCATGCAGAGTTTCTTTGAACCAAGCAGGTCTTCTTTTGATAGGAGGTTCTTCAAGAGACCTCTCCAACACCTCAACAGGTTCTAAAGGAATATCTTGATCCATTGGATCATCACGACTTTCCTCCCTCTGAAAGTCAGAACTGGACAGCTGAAGGAGAGTCTAGCTCTTCTAATTCATCATCAATCTGGAGCTCTCTAGAACGCTTGAAGACAGCTTCCTCATGGAAGGTTACATCTCTGCTGACTTCAATTTGCCTCTGTCCTGGGAGATATATCCTGTAAGCCTTAGAAGACTCACTATACCCTACGAATATCCCTTTCTTACCTGAGGGTTCCATCTTAGTTCTCTTCTCCTTAGGCACATGAATGTATATTGGACAACCGAAGATCCTCAAGTGTCCTACTTCTGGTTTCTTACCAGTGAAAGCTTCTTCAAGGATTTTATCCTTTAGGATTGCATGCGAACATCTATTATGAATATAGACAGATGTACATGTTACTTCTACCCAAAGAGAGTTGGGCAGATCTTGATCAAACATCATGGCTTTTGCAACTTTACATATGGTCCTATTTTTCCTCTCAACAACACCATTTTGTTGAGGATTGTAGGGGACTGTCAATTGTCTTTTAATTCCAGCTTCTTTGCAAAAACCTTCAAACTCATGGGATTCGTATTCCCCTCCATTATCTGACCTTAGGATCTGAATGTGCTTCCCTGTCTGATTTTCTACCAATGCCTTAAATTCTTTAAATTTAGCTAATGCCTCACTTTTCAATTTCAGAAATTAAATCCAACATTTTTTAGAAAGGTCATCAATAAATATAACATAATACAGATAACCATTCAAGGAAGGAGATGGCATTGGCCCACAGATATCAAAATGAATAAGTTCTAAAATTTCTTCAAATCTACTGTTACTATGAGAAAAGGACTTCTTTGTATTTTTTCCAAGTAAACAACCTTTGCATACTTCATTGTTATCAGAGGGAATAAGAGGCATACTGCTTACCATTGATTGAAGTCCCGGAAGTGCCTTGAAGTGCAGGTGATCGAATCTTCTATGCCATAGCTCACTGGAGCTGACTGTGTTATGAGCAAGCGCATGAGCAGAATGATTTGTGACTTTGTAGAAACCTCCTTCTCGAATTCCAATTACTTTTGTTGAACTTAATTGTCCATCCTTTGGCCAGAGGACAGCTTTTCCATCCATGAATGCCACCTTATAACCTTTATCTTCAAGTGTTGCTACTAACAACAAGTTCTTCTTTAATCCAGGAACATACAAGATCTCATCAACGTGAATGATGGATCTAGACTCTAGCTAAAGAGAGGTGGAACCGATTCCTTTAATCTCATGGCATCAGTTATCTCCAAGTTGTACTTGAAGTGAACAAGTCTTTTTCCTGAAAACTGAAAGGATATTCTTGTATCCTGTCATATGCTTTGAAGCCCCGCTAGATCTCATCAACGTGAATGATGGATCCAGACTCTAGTTGAAGAGAGGTGGAACCGATTCCTTTAATCTCATGGCATGAGTTATCTCCAAGTTGTACTTGAACTGAACAAGTCTTTTTCCTGAAAACTGAGAGGATGTTCTTGTATCCTGTCATATGCTTTGAAACCCCACTATCAACCATCCAAGAGATCCAGTTAGTAGTCAAGTGACCAGAGAGAGAAAACACCAAGTAGTATTCCTTTTTGTTCTCCTGATTCTTAGGAGATCCACTTGTCTTCTTTCAGGGTTCTTCTTCTTCTGCAATAGAAGCATGATGCTTCTATTCATGGTAGTCTTTCTTCTTAGATCTGCAATCTTTAGCAAAGTGTCTCATCTCATTGCAGTTAAAACACTTTACTTTGGACATATCAAAACCCTTTCCTTTAAAGTTTCCTTTGAACTTGTCCTTCTAAAAGTTCTTATGAAAGTTCTTCTGAGAGGAAGATTTCTTTCCTCTCCCGGTCTTTGCAATCAAGGAAACATTCTCTTCATTTGATGGACCACTCCTAGTGGTCATGTGACCCTCCTCCTGAAGGAAATCATGCCATAAGCGCTCAAAGTTTGGTTGAGACTCCCTGCCATTAACACTTGCAAGAAATGTATCCCAAGAAGGCGGAAGGTCATCGAAGATGGCTTGGAGGAGATCATCATCTTCCACAGTAACTTCTGTGAACAACAATTGATCATGAATCTAAGCTATCTTTGAGCAAAATGAAGAGACAGACTAGCCCTTCTCCATTTTCAAATACTTGAGCTTGTTCTTCAGAATTCTCTTCTGGCTGGGTGTGACTTTTCATAAAGATTTACTAGAGTGTCATAAAAGTGCTTTGTTGTCATTAGTGAAGTCAGTACATGCATGATGTTGTCTTTTACAGAATCAAAGATCACTCGCTTTGCTTTAGCCTGATTTCTTCTTAATACAACTCTACCAACATTGGAAGTTGGTTCCTCTACAACAATAGTTACGAAATGATCTAACTCAAGCTCTTGGAGAATGTTCATGACCCTGAGCTTCCAAACATTGAAGTTTGAGGCTCCCTCGAGCCTGTCTTCAGGCCTGACTGAAATAGATGAAGACATCCTTGCAATGAAACTTTGCACTGAGCTGAATCAAGCTCGATCCTTAGACCTGTGTGGGCTCAAGAACTGAAGATCTGAGCTCTAATCACACCCTAAGCTATGATACCATGTGAAATTTCGAGCTTAGATTTAGAATGCAATGAACTTTTATTTCTCTTCAATATAATGAGCAGATCTGAAAACTTAAATGATAAATAATGTGGAAACTGAAAGTTGTAAAACAAAAGTATACAGTGCACAAAAGTGGAGTCACACAATAACACAGGAATTTATCCTCAGGAAACCCAAAGACCGAGAAAAACCCCAGCAAACAATCTTCCTTATCAGTAAATGAATGATGAATCTGATTACAATATCACCATGAGAATGTGCTTCTAAGATTGTCAATATGTGAGTGCCCCGTTTTGTTGCCTGCAGAAGTATCTATATGTTGTCTGTAAAAATATCTATCTGTTGCTTACAAAAGTATCTATTTGCTATCAGCAAAAGTATCCTCTTACATGCCTGCAAAAGTATTCTCTTTGTTTCCTACAAAAGTATTCTCTTTCTCCTCTCTAATGTGCTACATAAAAAGGTGAATAATGAGGAGAGTAGTTCCCTGTAAATACTAGGCACAGAAGAGAGATTAGTGAACTCAGCTTAGAACTAGTTGCATGACATTACAACTCGCCTTGAGACTTGACTTTTTAACTCAACTCGAACTTGCAACTAGACTTGTAACTTGACATGCAACCTCGTACTTGTCAACTCAAACTTGCAACTAGACTTGTAACTAAACTTTCACACTTGAATTCATAACTCAGATTAAGTTAGACACTTGGACTTGACATGCAACCTCGACCTTTACACTTGAGTTCATAACTCGGATTCTTAAGTTAGTTACTCAACTTTTACACTTTGAGTTCATAACTCGACTTTCACACTTTGGCAACTTGTTAATTTCTCATGGTGGGTAAGGTCACACGTGCCAACACACTAAATCATCATAATTACATCACTTGCATAAGTGATAAGGAAGCTTGTTTGTCACATCAATCTAGCTCACAGGATTTATACATTCATCCTGTCTATTGCTAGATTTGCCTTGGCTTTTGCACATGGCTCACAAGGTTTATGTCCTAACTTTTGTCCTGGCTCACAAGGCTTGTACATTTGCCTTGACTCTTGCCATGACTTCACAAGACTATCTCTGGCAGCATCTCTTTCGTCCTGCCTTTTGTCCTGGCTCACAAAGCTTGTACGTTGGCCTTGACTCTTTCCATGATTCACAAGACTGTTTAATCTTCAAGTCTCCCTGGCTAATCTCAGGGTGGTCACTTAAGACCTCTCATTGGAGAATGCCTTTTGATGCTGCTATTTTCAACAAGTGAGTCATTTCCGCATCTTTGGCTGTCCAATTTATATCCATGTACCAACGGGAAGGGTTTATTTGTGCATTATAATGAGACTTCAAAGGCCTACAGGGTCTATATTCCAGAGCAAAGGAAGATAGTAGTCAGCAGGGATGTAAAGTTTGACGAAGAATTTACATCCAAGAAGTCCCATGAGCCTATTCCAGTGATAGAGGATGAAAAGCAGGAAGCTTTGAAGGTTGAGCCAAGGTCACCAATGGCCTCCAGAACAATAGATCAGCCTTAAAGTGAAGAGGAGGAGACAGTGACCCCTTCCACTGATGGCAAGAGACCTCAATGAATCACTTAGACATTAAGGGATACTCAGGAGTATGTTGAAACGCCTAGGAGCGCTTTTTGGGAGAGCATACCTACGAAGAAGTTTCCAAACTACATGGCATTGACGAGCAGCATCACAGATTTCAAGCCTTCCAATTATCAAGAGGCAATAGACCAACAAGTATGGCAGGATACCATGGTGGAGGACTACACATCCATCATGAAGAATGATGTTTGGGACATAGTGCCAAGACGAGAGGGGAAGTCAATAGTGAGTTCTAGGTGGCCCTACAAGATCAAGCATGCAGCATTGAGAAGTTCAAGGCGAGGTTTGTGGCGAGAGGCTTCTCCCGAAAAGAGGGAGTGGACTATGAGGAGACATTTTCTCCAGTCGCCAGTCACACTTCCATTAGACCAGTTATGTCCTTAGTTTCATTTATGGGATGAAGGATACATCAACTAGATGTGAAGACAACCTTTCTTAATGGGATCATGAGGAAGAAGTGTACATGAAGTAGCCTTGAGGCTTTGAGATAACTGGGAAGGAGTCCCATGTTTGCAAACTTAAGAAAGTCTTGTATGGACTCAAGAAGGCACCGAGAGCATGGTATTCCAAGATAGATGGATATTTGCAGAGTATGGGCTTCACCAAAAGCGAAGCAGATCTGAATTTATATTATATATTTGTTGGAACTGATTTGCTTGTTTTGGTGTTGTATGTAGATGACTTGTTTCTTACAGGTGCAAAGAAGCTCATTGCAGGGTGCAAGAAGAAATGGCAAGGGAGTTTGAGACGAAGGACATCAGCATGATACGTTACTTCTTGGGTTTGGAGATTTGGCAAGGATCGGGAAAGATTTTATTTGGGTAGAGTAAGTATGCAATGGAGATCCTAAAGCGATTTCATATGGAGTACTACAAACCTATGGCCGCACCCATGATCAAAAATTTGAAGAAGGTGACAACCTCGGATTCAAAGTTGGTGGATCCCATGTTGTACAAACAACTAATAGGTTCTTTGATGTATTTGGTCAATAACAGAGCAAATATATGTTTTGCATTGAACACCTTGAGTCAATTCATGGTGGAGCCAAGGCAAGAGCATTGGGTAGCAAAAAAGCATGTGCTCGGGTACTTAAGGGGCACAGTGTAGTATGGTCTAATATATCTTGGAGATGGTGAAGTGAAGTTGCAAGGGTATACAGACTTAGATTGATCAGGCAGTGCAACACACAAGAAAAGCACCTCAAGGTGCAGCTTTAGCTTGGGATCAACAATGATATCATGATTCAGCAAGAAGCAAACTTCTATGGCACTTAGCTCCGCAGAAGCAAAATACATGGCAACCAATACTGCTAGCTGTGAGGCCATCTAGCTTCGCAAGTTACTTGGAAGATTGTTTGATTGAGAGTTGGATCCCACAATCATTTACTGTGATAATCAAAGTTGTGTCAAACTCTAAGAATCCAGTGTTTCATAACAAGTCCAAGCACATAGATATCAAATATCACTTCATATGAGACAAGATTCAGAAAGAGGCAATGAAGATTCAGTATATCTCCACAAATCATTAGGTAACTGATATTTTGACCAAGCCCTTAGCAATAGAGAAGTTTAAAGCGTTCAGAGACAGACTTGGATTGGTGCAAAATTCCTTCCTCACTAAGAGGGAGTGCTGAGAAATGTAGCTTGAGCAGGAACTTCTTGCACAAGTTTCAACGTGAACATGCAAGAAGTGGTTCGAGACATTTCATTGATGACCACTTCAGAAAAGTGGTCGCTAATTCTATTTTTCTTAGAAATATTTCACTAATATCCTAAGAAAAGTGAAATATCTTAGGATAAAGTGAAATATCTTATGTTTTTCAGTTGAGTCTAATAAAATGCATTTAATGCATTGATGACTTAGACTAGATTTAATCTCAACCATGCATCTCAAAATTAGATTAGGGTTTTCGAGATTAGGGTTTCAGAAAAGCATAAATAAGACATGATAGAAAAGTATGGTTCACAGTTGAATAGTTGAACAATTGAACAAGTTGAGCGACCAGAGGAGAGAAAACATCGCACAGCAGTAAGAGAATCAACTTGCAGCTTTGGAGCAGGTTGAAAAGGCAGTTGTACAGCAGATCCATACAGTCGTACGAATCTGTACATCAGCTCCAACAATCATACAGATCCAAACAGCAGGCCGTACAACTGCTGCCGTTTCTTTCTGTTCAGGCCGCACTTTCTCCGCAAGCCATACAGGTCAGTTTGATATGATTTTTATAACCATGCAGCTGTTGTTTTAGCAGCTTGTGGAGGTTTCCTTGTAAGCTTTGATAAGGGAATGAAAAGCTAATTTTGAAGGAGAAATTACCTATATATGTGTGAAACTGTTTTATGCTTCCGTGATTTACGTTTTCAGCTATTGTGTAATTTATATATTTAATTGAGATCACAAGGACAGCAGTCACCTAGGGTTGGGAATTTTTACATCCAAAGCTTTAGAACTAAAGCAGCTGACTCACCCCTGGGCCCCAATGGGCCCCAATAGACAAATCTGACCCCGGGGGTACTTTGACAGTACTAGTCAAGGTACCCCCAGAAAGAGTGAAGCGGGAAGCATTATTCATATAAGTGACACTCACCTCATTAGATTCAGAGCTGGATTAGGGCAAGGGTTCAACAATCTTGCTGAACTTCTTGCTTTTAAAACTCTTTTAAAACTGGCAAGTCAACAAGAAATTCAAAAAATTCAGGTGTTTGGGAATTCTCAGATTGTTATCAATTAGATGAAAGGAAAAAGCAGAATGGCAAACTTGATTTTATCCCCAATATTGAATGAAGTTAAAAACTCTGACCGTATTTAACTCCGTCTCTTTCGATCATGTATACAAAGAACTAGAAGGGATGCGGATCTCTTGTCCAAGGAAGGGTTTCAGCTCGTTGAAGGTACAGGATCATGGTTCTAAATCAAGGATGGTGTTTCTCTCCAGTTCAACCTCCTCATATAATTCCTCCCTTTCCAGCAGTTCATCTGACGAGGATTAGGAAATCACTGAAGAAGCTATATGACCAATAAGGGGCATTTTATCATTCAGCACAGTTTTCAATGCAGTAGCTTAATACAGTTTTTTGCAGGAAAAAACAAATTCAGACCCAAGTAGGTTTCAAAATCTTTCACATGTATGTATATGCTCTGACATTTTTGGAAAAATATTGGCTGTATACAGGAAATACATGTTTCTGAATGTATATTTTTTTAAGTGCTGATTTGATTCAAACTTATATTGTTGGAGACAATATACAAGATATATGTGCAGCATATATTTCAGTGATAGGGATGTTTATTTTAGTTTGATTGATACAAGGTACTAAATACCTCTCTCTAAATGTTTCGAGCATCTACAAAATGTATATTTCTTTCACTTAGAATGAAAATACAATTTTTTTGCATGAAATATAAGGACCACCCTGTACATTCCATTTAGGAATGTCTGAAACCACATCCTTTATGTGAGATCTATAGTCAGGCCTAGCATAACTCCTAAAGTCATTGCAGCACTGTTTATCCTACTAAAGCCAGGGACTTGATACGAAATTTCTTACATAGAAGTTAGGAAGATACTAATAACAAAGGCTTCAGTAACTATCATTCATAATGTATTTTTCCAATAATCAAATTTGGTACAGTTCATGTTTGAGGACGGGTGGATTTTGAAGTTCCTACAGCTTCTGTTTCATACCAGTTGCTCATTCAAGCTTTAAATAGAGGAGTCTCGGGATCTCTTTAAATTAATGATAATGATAATCTATTTTTTAAGGTCATGGCCAAGCCAAACACTAAATTATCTCTTCAAATTAATGATAATGATAATTTATTTAAGGTCACGGCCAAGGCAAACACCAAATTGGTGTATGAGACCCCCTTGTTTGTGGGACAAGGGACCCCCTCCGCCCAGCAATTTGACTGGTAAAATCTAGAGAGGTATACATACCCTACCCCCTCTGGATTTGAACTTGTGACCTCTTAGGAGGAAGCACATGTTCTTAACCATTAGACCCACTCAGGTGTATATAAATTACATCATGGAAGATCGCGATAAACTTCTTCACAATATTCAGAGGATCTACTGGTTCAATCAATGCAATCCATCTACCAAATCTCAGCCAATTTGTGAAGAGCCTCTCCATTTGAATCATTTGAATCCTTGGACTTCTCAAAGATTTCCTAAATCTTTTGGTGACTTGAGTTGGTATGACCTACTAATGCCTTCTTTTTTTCCATACCCATATTCTGCCCCTGGTGACCACTTGGGGTGTCACTGTCACCATTCACGCTGTCTACTACATCATGTATTTCAGAGTGAAACAGAAATATCACACCCATTATGTTGGAGGAAGAATGCGATATGATATTTGTTAACACAAATATCATATCCATTATAAAAGCTTTTTGAAACAAGAGATATTTGGGTTTCGCTCTGCTTATAAATTATTTGTGATTTCCTCCACTTCGACTACGGTGCATCTCAATAAGTTGCTCCAACGATGCAATCACCCATCGATCCCCAGATTGTGCAAACACCTGCTGTTTCACAGAATCCAGATACACACTGACAGTTCCAAAAGCATAAACTTGAAGGCCATCATGTGTGCGTCCCACTTTAGGCAAAAACTGGATATCGTGTTCTTGTGCATAAGCCTCGACAACTTCCTTCAAACTCAATTGAGGTGCTCCCATTGAATTATTTAAGTGAACTCCACTGCCAAAAGAAATAGCAGCTTGCTGTTGAGCATATGCTGCTGCTTGCTGCTGCTGCTGAAGTGCCTCGAATTGTCGTTGTTCTGTCACCCTGAGATAGCTTACATTCTCTCTAGCACCAGGTTGTTCCACAGCCATACCCTCAACAGCCTGATTCATCATTTCAAGGCCCACATTTAGCTGGTTTCTAATCCTCTCATTAGCAAGTAGCTCTGGGGAAAGAAGTCCTTTCCACCCCATAAACCACTGTGTAACTTCATCAAAGTCGGGATTTGAACACAACCAATGATACAGAACCTGCTGCCACTTCGGGAAAAATCCTGCCTCTAACATAGCAACCATATGATGTATAGGAATCGCAGATGCCCAGCCCATAACCCAGTAGAATTGATCTAGTTGCTGATTAGCTGGGTTAATTTGAAATTCCTGTAACACAGCCATCAGTTTAGGCATGATAGAGCGGACAATCAGTTGTTCCCAACTAACAGGATCAAAAACTGTTTTCCAAGGAGATAAAATTGCATATGCAGATGCATCACTTGCATGCCAGGCATGAAGTACGTTTTCCAACTTATAACAAATTGGGTGATACAAAGGTTCCATCCGCTGTCCCAACAATGGAAGCCAAGGGTGCAACCATGCATGAATTGGCACAGTTTCCCGGCGAGGATCCCAGGAATCTACTGCTGCTGTTAATTTAGGCATCACCAACTGTTCAAGAATGGTATGGAGTACAGAAGCTGGTAGCAATCTCTCCCATGCTTCCAGAAAGCGTAACATAGGTTCAGGATCCCTGGGCTCCCAGGAATTTAAAGCAGCAATTCTAACTGCTGGAAGGACAACCTCTGAGAATAGCTGAGTGTAAGGAGTCGAGGCACTAAGTTCTGCTTCTGCGTATATGCTATAATCCCGGGGCTCATCGACTTGCAGAAGTTTCTGCCACGAAGCCATAATCTCTAAACCATGAAATGGATGCTTAAGCGGTTCCCAGCCTTGAAAAACACTTATCAGCAATGGCAAAGCAAATGCAGATGCAATACAAGACAAATTACAGAGCTTATAATCCTCCCAATATTTAGACTGCAAATTCTCAAAAATGCCCGCAAGGGATTCCACCGTCATGGATCCTACAGAAACACTCTCTCGAACTCTGTCCAATGCTGCCATAATGTTCTCTATATTCTCTAGCTGCTGCTTCTGTCGCTGGGCCTCTTTCTGAAGCCGTTCCTTTTCTTTCTGGTATATTGCCACAGACTCCCTTTCATGCCTTAAATTCCGATCAAACTTCTGAATGTCTGCTTCTGCCATATCAACTATCAACTTCACATTGTGTTGCAGCTCTGGCATAGGCGTCAGATCATCTATCGCCTTCTGCTCCGCATTCAGGTTTTCGAGATTTGTCAGCACCCTCACTTGAGGGCCTCTCATATCAAGCACTTTCTGCACCACCTCAACCCCCTGTTCCTGCTCCTGCTTTTGAGCTAAAAGCTCTTCGGCCGTGATGTATTGTTTTTTATTGCTCTGGCTTTGCTTCGACCACAGCTTCTCTCTTGCGCGAGGCTTCAGCTCTTTCATCTTTTCATCCTGTTCATCAGTCCCAGGCAATGAAGGCAAACCAGCAGATGTCTCTCTGAAATCATTAAAACCCATACCCATATTCTTTGGTCTCAACTTAGCCTCGATTGGAACGGCTATCCCCTGCTCATTCTTTCCAAGTCCTCCTCCCTTATAACCCATCTTCTCTAACAGCCTCATCCCAATACCTTTGGTATGCTTCTCAAACTCGCCCACGTCAGCGTTCCCTACACCAATTCCAGCAGTCGCCCTGGATTTCCCTGTACATGTCATAGATCTGTCCCTTTCCTTCTCTCTTCTCTCCACACCCTCCTTGATCTTCTTCCCCAACGCAGAAGGAAGAAAATCGTCATTCTGATCTTGAGGAGCAACTTTTTCATTCCCCTTAAACCCTAAACCTAACCCCATCCGTGAATCTGCTGAAGTGGCGCCGAGGCCTGCTTTCGGCCCATCCTCCTCCTCATTAGTTACTTGAACTTCCTTCTTATCAATTTCCTCGGAGGGCATGACCGTCCCATTGGAAACAAAATTGACAGGCTTGCTTAAATCCCCCTTCTTAATCACATCCCTTCTCCTCCTCTTCGACGACTCTTCTTCTGCGTCGGAATCGCTCTCAAAGCCGTAGAGGACTTCTTCCTTTGTCTGATGCCGTTTCTGTTTCCGTTTCCTGTAGTAAAATTCTCCCCCTATCCACTGCCCATCCACAAAATCATTATCCATTCCAAATTTATCCATCTGCTGATATTCGTCCATGGTAGCTCGTTTCGATCGGACGGGTTCATGCGCATAAATTTCTGTAAAATTTCCTACTGCTTAAAAAAAATGCGAAGCAAACCAAGAACACGAATAAACCGTAAATTAATTCCACAATATTGGCAGCTGTGCGTACCTGTTTGTGGATCTTCTTTCAGCAGCTTTGAATATCGGCACGTAACATCAGGAATATTTCCAAGTAATTCAAAGATAGAAGCAAAGCGAAGATCAAACTGCGGCTTTAAGAACTATAAATATTTGGATTCTCCGTCTTCGATGTCTTGGGACTCATACTACATGGGCCAAAGCAAAGCGCCGTGGGTAATGATGGTTAATACGAAATTGTGGACGTTTATCTTTAAGAAAAACCAACGCCATTTGTAATCGGTGCCACTCCAACATGTTTGGCTATCAATATGCACCAGCACCAGCCCCATGTTTTGGAAAGGGATTTTTAGTGTTTTAATGGTGGAAACCATGAAACAACAAGTGGTGTATGGCCGTGTAGTTTTTGTATGGTTGAATTGGGAATAAATGTAAAGGGATGGGGAAAAAGTAGAGGGGGCAAATAGAAATTGCAGTGAAAATGTGGCAAGCAGCATGAAGGACAAGTAGTATCCATTTATTTTTTGAAACTATATAATCCATCTTGCTATGTTTGAAATTTTCATTCTCTCAAGTAGTGTGAGTTGCTATGCTCGAGATTTTGGTTCCTACTTTGCATGTTTTATCTATTTAATATATATTTTGAACTGGTTAGAGTTAAGTAAAATTTCCATAGACATGTCTGTATATGTGCCAAGACAAAAAAAAGTTATATGCATAGCAGTAGAAAAAGATATGCATGAGAAAAAGATAATTCAAATTAAATAAACACAATTTCTTGACATTCAGGGTAGTTGAAGATACAAATTTAGGAGCACATAAATATAAAATGAGATAAAAAATAGTGTTATTTAGAATATATCAAAAAAAAATAGTTTGTTACATATTCCTGGAAATTTAAATGTGTTTGTCATATAGAGTGGGATTGGGGCTCCAGCAGAAAAAGATATGCATAAGAAAAAAATAATTCAAATTAAATAAACACAATTTCTTGACATTCAGCACAGTTGAAGATAAAAATTTAGGAGCACATAAATATAAAATGAGATAAAAAATAGTTTTATTTGAAATTTATTAAAAAATAATAGTTTGTTACATATTCCTGGAAATTTAAATGTGTTTGTCATATAGACTGGGATTGGGGCTCCCATGGACCATAAGAGAAATATGTACAAGAAATAGGACTGTGAAAAGAAGAACTAGACGACGGTAGAGTGTAATACCTGAAAAGAAAAAATTGGAAGGTATCAGTGTTTGGCTAGAGATTTATATTCAGAAAAGGTGGAAAAACTGGATTGATAAACAGAGCAGGATGTGATCAGTATAGACTTACAACGATAGTACATATCAGTCTTTTTGTTATTTGCTTGTTGATGGCTTTTTCTGTTGCTTTTCGTAGACGACCCGCTTCAACTCTGTTTCGACGAATTCTTCAATGTAGCTTCTCAAGGGGGCGACGTTGATCTCATTCTGGATTTTTATGTTTAAAAAATCATTTTCTAATTCCCTTAGATCAATATAAAGATTATGCAGAGCCTGATGAATGTCTTCATTCTGTACCGAATAGTCAACTAGCCAATTGTCCACGTCATCTTCACCATATTTAAGAATGTTGTACAAAATTTCTAAAGACAACGCCTTAAAAATATCAACTTGTTTATCGAAGGCTTTCTTAGTTAATGTCAATGAGTTGACGATTAACTTGGGATCTTGGAACTCGTTGGTCCTTCCAGCTAAGTCTATTTTGGTCAGCTTTGTGAATAATGTTTCTTTCTTTGATATGGCTTGCTCACATGATTGGACAATGAGATACAGGTTCTTCACCTTCTCTTTCCAGCATGCTTCTAATTGAGTGATCCAGATTTTGGAGGGGAGATCATGTTGTCTTCTTGTCGTGTCTGTCATGTTGTTGACATGAAAGATAAAAGGGATGACCGTGTCCAAATAAAAACTTTCTTTATTTTTTAAATCCGTCTACAAATGTTCGAGCAAGTTGTGTGCCCTCGTTCCAAGGGAAGCCATAGTTTTTTATGTTTCTCAGGCCTCAGTAATTAGTTCTATTATTTTCTTGATATTATTCTCCACATATTCTCTACACGATGCGAGGAGGCTGGAGGATCCTTTTAACTTGGCTACAGGGGTGGCAAGCATGGCTATTGCCAAAGGACTGGCAAGCAATGGCATACGAATCAAAGCTTCCTCCAATTTTTTGATCCAGTCCTTTAGTCTGGCATTCTCGGCCTCAATGACTCCAATGGAATCATCAAGAGCATCTTTGGTTGCTCTGTGAAGTCCAGAGATTTGGGATGGCCGCATGTTCGCAAGGTCAACCTCTGAACGAGATTTTCCTTTCTTATTTTTTACATCTCTCTTTTCAATAATTAATTTTTTAGATTCGTTGTCAAAAACAACGCTCTAGAATACGAAGGATTGATTTTCGTAAAAAAAATCGGTATCAACTATGTCCATTGGGCGACTATGCTCGATCGTGTCTCCTGATTGATCAAGGTTGCAGAATATGCTATCCATATCAGTGTTAAGTTCCATGTTCTCACTCTCAATTTCGGGCTCTTCCGCCTACCCTACAATTTTTTTTCTCTTCTTCTCCACGGGAAGCTTGTGAGAACTATCAATTTTAGGATGAGGAGGGTTGTTATCTTCTCCTTCGTTTGAAGAACTTTGGATTGCTTTGTTACTATGGTAGGTCGTTGGAGTGATGCTCCAGGATATCGTGCTTTTGGGAGTGCTTTGCGGCGATTGAACACTCTGCTCACCGGGGCCTTTACCCTGTTATTTGTACAATTTAGTGGTGCTTTGCAATGTGTCTAGGTTGTCGGCATCATAAGCAGGAATATTGTCGCAAGTGTCTTTGTTTTTGCCCAGGTGTTTCTGGAAAAAAGAATTGTCGAGGCCAACTGTATGTAAATGTTCTCAAAAAAAATTATTAGGGTTGAACCCTCTTAGCTTTTCAGCATATCTCAGGTTCATGTTATTGAAATGTGTTGCGAATTCGTCAATTTTGTTGACGTTCCTTAACACGAAGTCACTGACTTTCCAAGGCAGAGGAATGAACTGTTTTTTTCTCTTCTCATGGAATAGATGCAACCAGTAGTTGTATTTCCTTGCTATTTTTGTAACAAACATTATGTCTGTAATATGACATGGAAGGAGAGCAGGTTTTTCCTTGGAGCCAAAAATTCTTATCACGTTGTAATCATCCATTGCTTCAAGTGTCTCCTTCTTGTCCAAAAACTTGGTCGCCTGGTCAGATATGTGGGGATCATCTTCTCCTAATAACATAACTTTGAAAATAAAGACAAAGTCATTAAAAACCTCATAAAAATAGTGGGAGGCCTTGTGCTTCCACAAGGCCTAGTACCTGAAGGTTATTGGGTCGAATTCCCAACTTACCCTCTTGGACAGAGACAGTTTTGGAAACCGACAGCAATGAGCTATTGCAAAAACCAAGTAGGATGCAATATAAAATATCTTGTCCTTTTTTAAGCTTGACAATTGGGAACAGATTTCATGGGAAATTAGCTTCCCCCAATCAAAAATGGTTTGTTTCTTTATTGTGAAATACAAAATATAAAAAACCATGCGGGAAATAGTTGTTGTGGATTCTTGTCCCATTATTCTTGTAAATAGCCAGGCAATTTCCCGGAATGGATTTTTAAATGAACTAACTTGCAAGTCTGTGATATCTTCAGTTACTGCGATCAGGTCTTCTGGGAACTTGGGCAAGAGGTCCAACTCGTTATTATGCTTTCTTGGGAACTGACTGGAGTCTTCTCCTTTGAACGTCAATGTTGGCTCCGACAATCTTAACATTCGGCAGAAGACTTGAGGCAACAAAGAAACAGAGGAGTGGTTCCGCAGTCGAATAATTCTTTAGTCTGAAATATATTTATCCGCGCACCAAGAGACCAGCTCCTTACAGTCAATAACTTCAGGAACACAACCTGCATGAGCAATCCCAAAGGTCAAAATTATTTCATTATGGGCGGAAGGGGATGAGTAGTAAGAATATGCCCTGGACCACTGGAAGTTTTGGTCCTCACGCCTGAAGATGTTCACTGTATCTCCATAGAATTGTTGTCGAGCTGGTGCCATTAGTTTATGAGAATGTTTGTTTGCTCCAGACGATGCTTGAAATGAACAATTGGAGGGGATAATATAAACCCCGGGAAATGTTGGTTCAATGCGTGTGAATGGGAAATCTCCTCGAGCTCTTCACTCATTAATGACAATCTCTATGGGTGTTGGATGATGAGTTGTTGGAAGTAAAGTTTAATTATTGCATACTTAGAAGTGAGAAGGTGGCGGGTACGACGAAGAACAATTAAGGATTGGAGGTTTCGTGAATGAGCCAAGCCGACGACGTGCGAATGACATTCCATGATATTTGAAATTAACACTCGAAAGGGATAATAAAACCCTCCACAAATCTTGGTTTAATGCGTATTAATGGCAGATCTTCTCGAGCCTTTCGCTTATCAATGACAATTTATACGATTCCTGCATGATTAGTTGTTAGCATTAAAGCTTACTAATTGCATATTTAGAAACAAGACCTTATATATATATATATATATAAACATTTTTTTATTATAAACAAGTGCGAAGGTGACGGAAACGGGGAAGAGCAAGCAAGGAATGGTCAAGTATGAAAAGTGGTCAGACAAGCTTCAAGATAGGTTTACAGAAGATAATCAGGAGAGGTGAATGTCCAACGATCAAATTGTATGACTCATATTTTTTTACTGCAAAACGTGTAAAACGGAAGAGGGCATGATGGTGCAGTTCAACGCATGGTTTGTATATTTACGGAATTTCGGGAAAGTGGCTAAGTATGGAATAGGGAAACAGTCGGTCGAGCTCGTTTTCAGAATTAGGGATTGAAGATTTCATGAACGGGCCAACTCGAAGTCCCGCGAATGGCATTCTATGGTGTTTGAAATTAACACTCGGAAAGGATAATATAACCTTCCAGAAATCTTGGTTTAATGACTCTTATATATATATAATTATGAAAAGCAGTTGGAGGGGCTTGAAAGTAGGGTCGCAACGGATACGGAGGAGAGGTGAGCGTCCAATGGTCAAATTATATATGTGTGTATGTGTGTGTGTGTGTGTGTGTTTATAAACTTTTTTTTATTATAAACAAGTGCAAGCAAGGAATGGCCAAGAGTGAAAAGCAGTCGCACAGGTTTCAAAATAGGGTTACAGGGGATTCTCAGTACAGGTGAGGGCCAACGGTCAAATTGTATGTCTCGGAAATTTTAATTGCAAAATGCGTAAAAGGGAAAAGTGAAAGCAAGGAATGGCCAAGTATGAAAAGCGGTCAGACGGGTTTCAAAATAGGGTTAAAGGGGATTGTTAGTAGAGGTGAAGGCCGACGTTCAAATTGTATGTATCATAATTTTTTACTGCAAAATGTGTAAAAGGGAAGAGTGCATGATGGGGCGGTCCAACGGTCGGTTTGTATATTTTCAGAATTGCGGGTGTTGTTTGCATGTCGCGGAACAATGGAAGGGAAATCTTTAGTCCGCCTATCGAGGAAATCGCAATTGAAAAAGTGGCCAAGTAGGAATAGGGAAACGGTTGGTTGGACTTGGTTGGAAAGAAGTGCGAAGGTGGCGAGCACAAGAAACAACGACTAGGAATTGGATATTGTGTGAACCCGCAAAACCGGCGATCCGCAAAAGAGATTCAGACAAATGGCGAAGTATGGAAAGCGGACAGACGGGCTTCAAAAATGGGGTGACAATAGCTCCGTAGGAGACATGAGGACTCGATGGTCAAATTGTAGCTCTCAAAACTTCTGAGTGCAAACTGTGTAACGGGGAAGAGGGTTTGATGTGAGAGTCTGGTTGTAAATTTGTATATCGCGGAAGTTTGGGTGCTCTTTGGAGGTCACGGAACAATGGAAGTGCACTCTAGAGCCCACCTCCCCAGGAATCCACAATCGGAAATGTGGCTAGGTATGGAATGGGAAAGTGGTCGGTCGGAGTCGCGATATAAAAGCACGAGTGCAAATGTGAAGCTATGAGTGAAAAGAGAAACAAGAATTTGGTTAAGTATAGAAGAGGAAAAAGAACGGCTAATATATTCAAATCTGTAATAGATATCCCATTTCCTGGAAAGATTTTTTTTGCAAGTTTCTGGAGAAGTTGTAAACTTATTGCATATACTTGGAAATAAGTGTGAAGGTAGCGGGTACTGGAAAAAACGACTACGAATTGGAAATTGTCTGAACCCGCCAACCTGAGGATTCACAAAAGAGATTCCAAGAAATGGCCAAGTGTGGAAAGCGGTTGGACAATCTTCAAAATAGGGTGACAAGGGTTCCCGAGGAGACGTGAGGCCCCGATGGTCAAATTGTATGTATCGAAACTTTTGAGTGCAAAATGTGTAACACAGAAGAGGGGATGATTTGAGAGTTCAAAAGTGAATTTGTACATCGCGGAAGCCGGGGTGTTGTTTGCAGGTCAACGAATACTGGAAGTGTAGTCCACTTGTCCAAGAACTCGCAAGTGAAAAAAATCGTTGAGTATGCAATAGTGAAACAGTATTCAAATTATACCTAGTATATTGATATTTGTAATAGATGTCCCATTACCTAGTAGGATGTTTTCTGCATGTTTCTGGACAAATTGTCTACGAACAGTTACTATGAAAGCTCAGTTATTTCATAGTTGGAAAGAAGTGCAAAGGTGGTGGGCACAAGAAACAATGACTATAAATTGGAGGCGTGAAAGAGATTCCAAGAAATGGCCAAGTATGGAAAGCGGACGAACGGGGTTGAAAATTTTGTGACAATAGTTTCCCAGGAGACGTGAGGACCTGAAGGTCAAATTGTAGGTCTCGGAACTTTTTAGTGCAAACTGTGTATCATGGAAGAGGGTATGATGTGGGAGTCTAGCAATGAATTTGTGGATCGCGGAAGTCCCATTGTTGTTTGTAGGTCACAGAACAATGGAAGTGCAATGTAGAGCGCACCTGTCCATAAATATGCGATCTGAAAAGTTGCTAGGTATGGAATGGGAAGCGGTCGGTCAGAGTCGGGATATAAAAGCATGAGTGCAAATGTGAACCAGTGAGCCCGCCAACCCGCACAAATAGACATTTTTGGAAAAAATGGCTAAATAACCAGAAAGAGAAAGTAAAGCGGAAAAAAAAACGGGAATTTGGTTAAGTATAGAAGAGGGAAAGGAAGGGCTAATGTAATACCCCTAAGGCCGAACCCAAATGTAATATAAATGAAAATGTACTTAAGTTGGTGAGTTGTTTGATATCATTTTGTATGCACATTTCATGGCATAGTGCGCGCATGTACTGCACAGTGAAATGATGAAGTGTGCACATTCCAGGATACCGTGCGTAGCATTTTAAGTGCGCGCGATTGTGAGGCCAGCGAGCCTTTGTGTTTATGCTATGTTTTATATGCTGGTGAGCTAGTTATTATAAGCTAGGATTCTTATGTTTGCATTAGGCTAGAGAGCCTAGATGTTAAAGGCCAGTGCGCCTATTTTTGTATATGTCTCATAATTAATATAAAATACATCGTTGCGCGTAAACCGACCATGATAAAAGAGATGGGGGACTAAACTCAACTAGTTAGGGAAAGGGAGGGGCCTAAAAGTTAAGGAAAATGGCTAAGCTAGGGAGCTTAAGCCAAAAAGGAATATTATATTAATATTTCTTAAAGTATAAAGTATGGATAATTATTTTATCCTAAGTTCTAAAGTTGGGGCCAAGTGGGCCAAAGTAGCTCCCAACATGACAAGTGTCAAGTTGGGGACATGCATACATATTGTTTGGACTTAGATATTTTCCAACATCTTTCCCATCATTCCTTCCATCATTCAGTCATCCAGTCAATCATCCATGAGCATGCACACACCCATTGAGCTATCTTTCATACATTCATGACCGTACCTGAACCTGTATCCATAGCCATTTTGTGTTCGTGTAGCTGGTTAGCTTGGGAGATGGACTGAAGAAGCGGGTTATCAGGCCCGTGGGATATTGAAGAGGCGGGTTGTCAGGCCTATGAGCAATTCTCTGGGTGAGAGAATTGTTGGGGATTGATTTCCTGAAGGTGTTGAACTGCAGCTATAGTGCTCTGAGACTTCTTGTCCGGCCTGTTGTTGAAGCCTTGGAAGGGAAGTGGGGCAGCTGAAGGACTGTTGAGCAGAGAAGGGGTACACTTCCTGGGATGGTACATGCATGTGGGGAATGAGGGATTGTAGTTTGTTAGTTTGAGTTGGCACCTGAGACGAAGTCTTTCCTGCTGTCTATGAGCCTTTAGCCTGGTTAGGAATCCCTTTACCTGGGTGGAGTTTAGTCCTAGCTCAGGGGTGACTCACTGTTGAGAATGATGAACAGTGTGGTCTAAGGCTGGGAGGTTCATGGAAGGTATGCACGCAGTTGGTGACATTCTTACCAAGATAAGTGCCAATTGTGTGATAAATTTACATGTTGCATTGTTATTTACATGCTTATTTTTATGGGTTATCATATGTGCGATTATAACTATGTTTACTTTTATGGATCTTTCCTATATATGTTGCATGTATATGTTTACTATTATTTCAGTGTGAATCTGTGTATTTACAAATGTATTTATATGTTTATGTTTTATATATAATGTTTCTGCAATAGTTCTATGTGTGTGTATTTTAATTGCATGCAGTTCAAAACATTTATGTGGCATAGCTCAGTTGGATGTTGAGTATGTTACAGTATGTTCCACAACGAGAACAGTAAGAGTTCTCTGGCGTAGCGTGGCTCGGCATGGATGGTCGGGGATGCTACAACATGGTATCAAAGCTTAGTAAAGTGTATGAGTAGTGGCATTGTCCGGCCTATTGGTGGCTAGGGATGTTACAATATGGTATCAGAGCTTCAATTTTCAACACTAAGCTTGGATAGGTCAAGCAAGTTGAGTTGAAGCGAAATTTCACAGAGGATTTATTTTGAAGTGACCAAATTTCGAGTTGCAAAGCATCCAGCTACAATATGGTACAAAATTTGGAAAATGCCCCAATTTCGGTTGGTAAATTCATGGGGAAATTGAGAAATCCGGCCATGTGGTAAGATATTATTGATTTAATATCTGTTCTAGCAAATTCAGACCCGAAATTGGTCGAATTTGAAGTTACAATAAATCCATGACAGATGGAGCAGAATTCGTAATTAAAATTCTCAATTCATTAATTGATTTTGGGTGAATTCGTTCTAGAAATGTCAACCCACGACAATTTGTTATTGCAGAGGTTGAATTGGTGTTATCGGGGTGAAAATGAACGAATTTTGTGGTTGCAGAATGTCTATGGTAAATTGGGGAAAAAGTTAGGAAAAATCCTCAATTTCTGCAGCGGAATTCACGAGGAAATTGATGCGTATAAAAATGAATGCGCGCAAATGAGCGCACTAAAAATGTGGGATGCGCAGTAAAAGTCTTATGATATGTGTAAATTTGGGTATCGTGCGGACAAATGTTGGCGTGCTGGTGTGCATGCTAAATTTGGGTACTGCGCGAACAAATGTTGGCGTGCCGGTGTGTGTGCTAAAATATGGCGCCACGCGGAAAAATGTTGGTGTGTGGATGTGCGCGCTAAATTTAGCATTGCGCAGTGTGCGTACGCATAAACGGTGTGCGCAGTGTGCATACACAATAATAATGGTGCGCGTGGTGTATGCAGTATTGGCAGAGCTCAATAAGAGTATAAGCTGTCACGCGACAGTTTTTCTAAATGTGCGCGCAAAGTATTGGTGCGTGGTGGGGCGTACTAAACTCTGGCATGGTGAAGCGCGCAGAGTAAAATGCACGCGGAATAACAGTGTGCGATACAAAAATTGTGTGCAACATGTAATTGAGAAAGAACCAAAACTGTGCGTGGTGGATATTTGCGTGTGACACAAAAGTATTGCGAGCAAGTTATTGGCGCGACAAAGAAGTGATATACAGTGGTTTTAAAGTGCGTGAAGCACGATTTACCTTGTGTTGTTGTTGCACATGGTAAATATGGGTGTACAGGTTGAAATTTTTGTTTGTGAAGTCATTTGAAGGGCAAACAATAGTAGAAAATCAACAATTTTCTACGATGTTTTATATCATTTAAACGTCATCTTTTTGTAGCACGTTTTTAAGGGCCTTAAGATCGTTTTTAGCAAGTCAAAAACCATGAGACAGATAATGAAAGAGATCAAATAGATCTTTCTAATGATGTAAGTTGTTCGTCAAACAAAGCTTTTATGAGAAAGTTACAACTTAAACAGTGGAGGGTAAATTGTAAGACCCAACTAGCTTCAAAGAGCCATAACTTTCTGCTCCAGAATCAAGTTGAGGCGCGGGAGCAATTAATGGAAAGATATGGAACCATAGAAGACAGTCCCAGAGCTTAATTAAATTTATGGGCATGTTAAAGGTGTTTAATATGAAAAATAAGGTACCTGTAGCATTCCAGACCAAAAAACACAAATTGGCCTAGAACTTCAGCAGGTTGTAACTAGCAGCCCAGAACCCAGAATGAGGTGAAACTTGAACAGAATGTCCATAATATGTTTATGAAAAAACCCAATTGAGATCATATGAAATATGCAATGGAGTAAGTGCACGAATGCATAATTACACCATAGAATTGCGCCAAGTGGAAGTATGAACATAAAAGTTAATGGGAAAATTTCAAATGACCATAACTTTTTGCTCAAGACTCGAAATTGAGCCTGAGAGCGGGCGTTGGAAAGGTCTTGGATAGTGGAATCTAAATATCCACCCAGAAAATTAATCTGGGCATTCAAATTTCTTGGAAATCAGAAGAAAGAATTCTGATATGTATTATCGAACCAGAATGGTTCGTATTTTTAAGAAATTGTTGAAACAGCTAGCCTGACAAAATTTTGTTGGCTGCACATTTTGCAGAGTTAACAACAACTATATCATATCAAGATCAACATAGAGTCCAGAGTAATGGAAGAGGCACAAGGAACTAACAACCATGAAGATGAAATCAGAGGAATGGATGTCAATTTGGGCATTGAAGGAACAAACTCCAATGTACATGGAGATGAAAGGAATGAAAACATGAACATGGCAGAGACCATTAAAAATTTGCAGAAGGATGTCCAAAGACATAAAGTTGATAATGAGAGGCTTATGAGAGCCAAAGAGTAGTAGGATGACTTCAACATGAAGTTATTGGAGAGCTTGAACATAATAGAAAATAAATTGGATAAGGAGAGTGGCTCAAGCAAATCAAGAAGTCATAGGCCTTCTAATGAGAAAAGAAAAGCAAGAAGTGTTAGCAGGCATCGCCATCACTCCCCGAGCCATTCCAATAAGAGAGCACACAATAGCTCAAGTCCATCCCTTGTCAGGAAGCACAAGAGGTCTGGGGCAGATGAGCTACGAGGAAAAATGAACAAAATCAAACCTCCTACATTTGATGGTGAGCACAAGAAGGATGAAGATGCAGAGACATGGTTGTTGGGCATGAGAAAGTATTTTCAATTGCATAATATTATTCTCATGCAGAAGGTAGAATTGTTATCTATCAACTCAAGGGAAAGACATCCCTGTGGTGGGATCAACTTGTGCAAGTGCAACACATTAAAGAGAAGAGTGTTACTTGGACAGAATTCAAGAAGTATTTTGAGAAGAAATACTTGACTAAGAGATATTATGACAAGAAAATGAAGGAGTTCTTTGAACTCAAACTTGGGAGTATGACAATAGATGAATAAGAGAGAAGGTTTTTATAACTGTTGAAGTATGTCTCTTTCATCAAGGACGAGACAATTAAGATTCAAAGGTATTTGAGTGGATTGTCATCATTCATCAGTGACAAAATACAGTATGATGATCCCAAGACATTGGAGGAGACCATAAGGTGAGATAAATGCCTATATGATCAGCAAAAAGCAAGGCCAAATTTCCAAAAATCTTGGGAAGACAAAAAGAAGTTCAAGATGGATCAAAGGAAAAAGGGAGCTAAGCCACCATTCTTTAGAAATAATCCACCGGGACAACAAACTCCTAGAGAGCCCATAACGATTGAAACAGGAGGTCAAAGACCAAGGCAACCACCTATTCAATGTTGGGGTTGTAAAGGAGATCACATGTTCAGAGTTTGTCCTCACGGAAGTGAAAAAGGGAGGATTGTTCACAATGTACAGCAAGCTGAAATAGTGGAGGACATGGGTAGAAATGTGCCAAGGATCTATGCAACGCTAGATAACAAGAAAATAGAGTATCAGTCACATATGATTGAAGTGGAAGGTATGATCAACAACCAAACCATTGTTATTTTAATTGATTCATGAGCTAGTCATAATTATATAGATCCTAAGATGGTGGAAAGTTTGCATTTGCCAAGAAGCAAGCATGGGAAATATTGGTTGGTGCAGCTGGCTACTGGAGCCAAAAGAAAAGTTAATGAGATGGTTAAGTCATATCATATGGACATGAATGGACTGAACACCAGGGCAGATTTGAACATCTTGCCTTTAGGTTCCTATGACTGTCTAATTGGGATGGATTGGTTGGACCAACATCATGCTATGTTGGACTGTCATAACAATGCATTTACTTGCTTGGATGAGGAAGGGAGCCTAAGAAAAGTGCAGGGAATTCCTAGGGTAGTAACCATCAGAGAAATTTCAACATTGCAACTGAAGAAATGTTACAGGAAAGGGTGTCAAACATTTGCAGCACATATGGAAGGGACACCTAAAGATAAGGTGTCAAATGTGGAAGATCATGCAGTCCTGGAAGATTTTAAAGATGTGTTCAAGGAGGTACCAGGGCTACCTCCAAAGAGAGATATTGATTTCTCTATAAATTTAATGCCTGGAGCAGCTCTAATGTCAAAAACTCCTTACATAATGAGTACACCAGAGCTGAAGGAGTTGCAAATGCAACTTGAAGAACTTCTAAAGAAGGGGTATATACACCCAAGTGTGTCACCTTGGGGTGCCCCAGTCTTGTTTGTGAAGAAGGAAGATGGGACATTAAGATTGTGCATTGATTTCAGACAGTTGAATAAAGTGATTGTTAAGAACAAGTATCCTCTGTCAAGGATTGATGATCTTTTTGATCAATTGAAGAATGCCAAGATATTTTCAAAGATAGATCTTAGATCAGGATACCATCAGGTAAGGATTAAAGAGGAAGATATCAGCAAGACCACCTTCAAGACAAGGTATGGTCATTATGAGTTCACAGTGGTGCCATTTGGGTTGCCAAATGCACCAGTTGTTTTCATGTGCTTAATGAATGGTGTTTTTCGAGAATATTTAGACAAGTTTGTCATTGTCTTTTTGGATGACATCCTTATATACTCTAAGTTAGAAGAAGAGCATGAGCATCATTTAAGGATGGTGTTGCAAGTATTAAGGGAACATCAGTTGTATGCCAAATTGAGCAAGTGCTCATTATATCAGAAGCAAATTCATTATTTGGGGCATATCATTTCAAAGGATGGGATAACAGTGGATCCTGAGAAGATAGAAGCCACTAGAGAATGGTCAGCGCCAAAGAATGTAACAGAGGTCAGATCAATCATGGGCCTTGTAGGATACTATAGAAGAGTTATTGAAGGATTTTCAAAGATTGCACACCCAATCACTTCCTTGTAAAGAAAGGGTGTGAAGTTTCAATGGACATTGGATTGTGAAAAGAGTTTTCAACACTTGAAACAATTGTTAACAAGTGCTCCAATACTAAGGATTATAGACCCAAATGAAGACTTCATTGTATGCACAGATGCATGTAAAGAGGGACTTGGTGGAGTCCTCAGTCAAAATGGGTTTGTTATATGTTATGAATCAAGGAAGTTGAAGGAACATGAAAGACACTATGCCACTCATGATTTGGAGTTGACAGCCATAGTGCATGCCTTGAGGAAATGGAGACACTACCTCATAGGGAAAAGGTTTGAGCTAAGAACAGACCATAATGGTCTGAAATATTTATTTGATCAGCCAACTCTGAAATATTTATTTGATCAGCCAACTCTAAATGCTAGGTAAAGCAAATGGTTATAATTTCTGAGCGAATATGACTTTGATATAAAGCATATCAAGGGAAAAGAGAACAAAGTGGTTGATGCACTCAACAGAAGAGTGCATGAATTGCATGCTACAACCATTAGCATGTACCAATCAGATTTGAAAGACAGAATTACAGAGGCTGCCAAATTAGATTTGCATTACAAGGAATTAGTGGCAAAATTACAACAAGGTAATTTGCCACAGAAAATTGAAGAATACAAGCTAGATAATGATGAAATTCTCATGTACAGGGGTAGAATTTATGTACCAAATTCTCAGGAATTGAAAAATATGATATTAATGGAAATGCATAATGTGTCTTGTGTTGGGCACCCATGATATCAGAAAACTATTGCAGCTGTCAAGAGCCAATATTATTGGCTAGGCATGAAGAAAGAGGTCGTTGATTTTATTGCCAGGTGTTTGGAATGTCAAAAAGTAAAGGTTGAGCATAGACACCCAGCTGGTTTGCTACAACCATTACCCATTCCTGAGTGGAAGTGGGAAGTTGTAACAATGGATTTCATCACCAAACTTCCCAGAACAAACAAGCAACA
>ML794475.1:154320-219845 GCA_009831015.1 Picea engelmannii | reverse complement strand
AATTCTAACCTTGTACAATATCTACTGCAAACTGATATTCAGAAAAGAACAGAAAAGATACAATGGCAAATACAAACATTACACAGAGATTTTTCACCTAGAAACCCAAACCGGGAAAACCAGCATATATTATATTGATACATCATTTTTACACTATTTACAATACAATATACATATAGGAGCCAGCGGCATCCAAAACCCTAACCCAATGACCTGGATTAGTCCAAAACCCTAATTCCTTAACCGGAAATAGAAAACCATCGACAAAAACCATGTGCCGAAAAACCACCTAATATCACGTGGTCCCGGAAATATGTCGTCCCGGAAATATGTCGGCCCGAAACCGGTGAAAATATGTCGGCCCAAAAAAAAAAATTCGGGGGCGCTGCCCCTGCACCCCCCTCTAACCCCCCTGCGCGCCCGGCGCAGGCGCTCAGACACTGCTGCTCGTGCAAAGAATATAACACATACCCAACAAAGGGCGCATGTTGCGTAGGTGGATCTCTGAACGAGATTTCGCTTTCTTATTCTTTACATCTTTCTTTTCAATAATCAGTTTTTGGGATTTGTTGTCAAAAACAACACTCTGAAATGCAAAATAATCTTCTTCGTCCAATGTATCTATGCCAATTATTTCCATCCGAGCAGTGCTCTCTAGCTGGTTGTCGTCGGGGAACACTTTGTCAATGTCAATTTCTAGTTCCATATCTTCGAGGGAGAGATCATGGATATCAATTTCTCCTCTCGGTACCTTCTATTCTTGGACTGTTCTTTTCTGTTTTTTGATCACGAGAAGTTTGTGACAAATTTCAATTTTGTCGGAGGGAGGGTTCTTATCTTCTCCTCCACCTGAAGAACTGTGTCTGACTTTGTTACTTGGGTAGGCCATTGGAGTACCGCTCCGAGATGCTATGGTCTTGGGTGTGGCGGTGAGGGATTGGGCACTTTTTTCACCCATGCCTTTTCCTTTCTGCTTAGGCGATTCATTGGTACTGGAACCTTGTTCATTCAGGATAATGTCAGTGAAAGAACTGTTGAAGTGGTGCCTGGCCATGAAATCCCCGACTTTCCAAGGCAGAGAGATGAATTGACTTTTTCTTTTTTCATGGGAAAAATGCAACCAGTAGATGTACTGCCTTGCTATTCCAGCAAAAAACATTGTACTAGATATGTGGCATGGGTCAAATTCACAGTTCAACTTATTACACATAGATAGTCCAGGGAATGGGTAGCAACTCGCCACGGCGAAAATTAAATAAGATGACATAAATAATTTCTTCTGTCTTCTATATTGCAATAACTGGGAAGAGATTTCAATGGAAATCAACTTGCGGCAATGGAAGATGGCTTCCTCCTTGACCGTAAAATATAAACTGTACAGAATCATCCGATAGATGTTGGTTGCACTTTCTTGTCTCGTTATCCTCGTGAAAATCCATGCAATTTGTCGAAAAAGGTTTTAAATGCACTAACTTGTAATATGGCTATGTTCCAGGGAGCGCCCACTGGGTTCTGTAAGAACTTCGACAAGAGGTCCAATTCATTACCATGCTTCTTTAAGAACTGTCTGCAATTCTCACCCTTGAAAGTAGTCGTTGGGTCGGGAAGTGTTAACATATTTTGAAATACTTGAGGGGATAGGGAGACTTGGGAATGGTTTCCCATTTGGATAATCCGTTGGTTCGAAAAGTAGTTATCGGCGCAACACGTGACCAACTCCTTAAAGTAAAAAAATTCGGGGACACAAGCTGCCACTGCAATTCCATATGTCGAGATAACTTTCTTTTGGGCAGAAGAGGACGAGTAGTAGTCATAAGCTATGGACCACTGAAAACTCTGGTCCTCGTGCCTAAAAATATTCAAGGTATCTCCACAGAAATGTTGTCGATCTGCAGCCATAAGGTGATGTGAACTTTCCTTTGCTCCTCATAGCATTTAAAATGGATGCTGCAATATCATAATATAATCTCCGGTAAATCTTGGTTCAATGTGTTTTAATGGGAGATGTCCTCGACCTTTTCACCTTTTAATGCCAATCTTTTCGATGTGTTTGGTGAGTCATGACTAATAAAGGCATAATTAATGTGCATTGGGAAGTGCACGAAGTTGGCGAGGATGGATGGCAACGAAAACTACTTCGAAACTTTTGTGTACCTGGAAGCCCGACAACCTACAAATCTGTGAGAATAGGAGCTGAACAATCCACTAAGTATGGAAAGGCGGGGTACAATTCTTTCAAAAAGTTGAAGTAAATAACAATTTTTCTGAGCTGAACATCCATATACCTAATAATAATAAATAAATAAATCAGATGCCATAATATTGACCTCTATCAATTTGATAATAGGTAGGTTTAGTTGATGGATCCAAATATGGCTTACTTCAGGCCACTGGGGTGCATGTGAGAATCGCTAATGTTTTGATGAAGATTTGTTTATATTGCTACATGTGATAGTAATTGTGTGATAGTATTTAGTGATAATCTTTGTTTAATGCATTTTAATGGCAGATGTCGTCCATCTTTGGCCTCATTAATGCCAGTCTTTTCAAAGCTAATAAAAGAGTAATCAATTTGCACTGGGAAAGTGTGCGAAGATGGCAGGGAAATCGAGAAAGTATGGAAAAGCGAGGAAAACATTGCAGCAATGTAATCTACCTGGATCTTGACAAAACCATGTTCAATTTAGAAGATAATTTGTTTATATTTACTTAAACAGTTTTCATATTATTTTATTTTATTGGTGTTCTTTGTGGCCCAAATGCAAACTATGTTCAAATTGGAAGGGTGGAGCAACATTTTTATATGCAAGCATACTCTCAAATATGCAAACCTATAATATATGCATAATACTAAAGAGGGGCATCATGTCAACACCTTTGTAGATGATAGGGGGCCAACACAATATTGCATTCTTGCTATGATGATGGCTTAAAAAAACTAAAATAAGAAACTAATCAGATTCCATAATACTCTCCCATTAATGCATTTTAATGGGAGATGTCCTTGAGCTTTCTACGTATTAATGCCAATCTTTTCGAACATCTGTGATGAGTTGTCACTAGTAAAATCATATTTAATGTGCATTGGGAAGGGGCGAAGGTGGCGGGGATGGAGGGGAGTGAAAAATGCTTTGGTAATTTTTTGAATGTGGGAGTTTGTGGTCGAATTGTAGATCACCCAAGTTTTGGATGCAAGATGTATACTCCGAACACGGGGCATGAGAGTTCGATAACGCCTACCCGGGAACCCACAGCCATAAAATTGGCTAAGGAAACAAAAGTGGTCGGTCGGATTCGTGATGTCAAGATATAGATGAATATAGAATTTGTGAGTCCGCCACCTGGGAACCCGCTATCATAGAAATGTGACTAAGTATAGAAGAGGAAAAAAAGAAGGGGAGAGAAGAACTTTATGCTTGACAGAAGAACACTTTGTCTAATAATTTTCAAGCAATATAAATGCATCGACTATGGGGCATGAGAGTTCAGGGCATGGGAGTTCCATATGACCTAGCTGGGAATCAGCGGGCATAAAATTGGCTAAGTATGGAAACGAACAACAGTCAGTCGGACTCGTGATGTGAAGATATAGATGGATATTGAATTTATGAGTCCACAACACCAGGAACCCGCGAGCATAGACATGTGACTATGTATAGAAGAAAAAACGGATAATAGAGGGGAAGAAGAAAAGGGAAAAAGTGGCAAGTATAGAAGAGAAAAAAAAAGGGAGTAAAGAACTTTATGCATCACAAAACAACACTTGATATTAAGTATGGAAAGGCAGGCCAATCAAACGGAGTTATCGTAGGCAGAGTGAGGCTTGCGTGTTCGAGGAGTCCAGGGTCGAATTGTAGATAACCAGAGTTTTGTGTGCAAGATGTATATCCGAACATGGGGCATGGGAACTCGATAATGGCTTCGGGGGAATCCGCGGCCATAAAATTGGCTAAGTGTGGAAACGAACTGCAATCGGTCAGACGTGTGATGTGGAGATATAGACTGATGTAGAATTTCTCGCTCCACCACCCCGAGAACCCGCGAGCATAAATATGCGACTAAGCATAGAACCAGAAATGGATAATACATGGAAAGAAGAAAAGGGAAGAACGGGTAAGTATAGAATAGGAAAAATAAAGGGAGCAAAGTATTGTATTCGTGACACAACATCACTTATTCTGATAATTATCAAGCTATAGTAACACATCAACTATGGGAAAAATATTTTCAACCATGGAATATAGTTGGAGCTCAACAGACCATAGTTCAAGATAAAAGAGATGTTTATATCTCTCTCAACAAGCAATAGACAAAATATATGACTTGGCACATTTATATGCAAGCATTCAGATCAAGTCATCATAGGTAGAGTGAGGTCTGGGGGTTCGAGTCTGGGGTCGAATTGTAGATAGCCGAAGTTTCGGGTGCAATATGTATACCGCGAACACGGGGCATGAGAGTTCAATCGCACTTACACAGGAACCTGCGACCATAAAATTCGCCAAGTATGAAAACGAACGACGGTCAGTCGGACTCGTGATGTAAAGATGTAGATGGACATGGAATTTGTCACTTCGTCATCCCAGGAACCCACGAGCATAGACATGGGATTAAGTATAGAACCAAAAACGGATAATAGAGGGGAAGAAGAAAAGGGAGAATGGATAAGTATTGAAGAGGAAAAAGAAAGGAAGCAAAGAACTCTATGGCTCATAGAGCAACACTTAATGTGATAATTATCAAGCGATAGAAACACATCAACTATGGGAAAAACATATAGCTGGAAAAATTGGACAACGTATGCAGATCATAGTTTTTTTGTAACCATACCTCTTAGTCTCAGGCATACGCATTGTATTTGTTGCGTCACATTGCACTCCATCCTTGTGCCCAATTACCATGTTCTTGTTTCAATGTAGAAATACAAAGAATACAATGGACATCAAAGCAAGTTGCTACATAGGAACACATGAAAAAAAATATGGAGTACAAATTTATTTATCTGAATACAGCAGTACAGAAAATAGAATTGACATAAAGACAAGTCAATATACAGGAAGGTATGGAGCATCCAAGGAAAAAAATAACAGAGCTGCAAATTAGTGTAACAAATATAGACAGAGTAAATGAAAAACAATTGGATATGGAACACGGGTAGAAATATGCACCTTTGCATGGTTTCTTCTACACTTATGGTTAAGAGTTCTTTGTCGAGTCTAGTTTTCCACTTTGTTTCTATGAAAAAAAACACAACAAAATGGACATGAACATAAGTTGACATGTAAAGAAAAAAGCGAGGAATATGCACATAGAGTAAATAAAATAGAATAAAAGGAATAGAGTAACAGATAGTGTTAGAAGAATGTACCATTTTGTTTTTTGTATTTTTTGTTCATCCATGTTTGTGTATATATAAAAATTTGTGTAAAAAAAGTGTGTGCCCAAAATCAATTACAAAGCAGGGAAAACTAAGTAGTTGGATAGCTTGGTTTTCTGCAACAAGATAGACATATATGCTTTGAAACATAGAAATATGATTTTGTAATATGTTTGATGTATATTTCATAATTCAAGTGCAATACCAATTGTATCGTGATCATACTAGTATGTGTACAAACCAGGGAAAACTAAGAAGTTGGATAACTTGGTTTTCTGCAACAAGCTAAACATATATGATTTGAAACATAGAAATATGATTTTGCAATATGTTTGATGTATCTCTCATAATTCAAGTGCAATACCAAATTTATCATGATCATACCAGTATGTGTCTAAGATAAAGACGTTGTATTGAGAAATGGGCACATTCGACCATACATGGTCAATAAGTGTGTTTTGTACATGGCTTGTGTTGTTCAAAAGAAAGCGGAAACTATATTTGCACATGTAGTTTTCTAATTCTTTTGTTTTGGCATTATTTTGTAGCATGTCAATATTGAAGTCTCCTATAATGACAATGGTTTCGTTCAGATGCAAATGGTCCAATGCATTGGAAATAACATGTAGTATGTTAGAGAATGTTGCATGGAGAGCAGCATAGAGATTCAGTATTGCAATTTTTGATCCATTGAAAAATGTTTTTGCAAGCACCATGTCAACATTGTTTGCTTCGAAATGTATATGCTCCAAAATTGTTACATGTTTTTTCACCAATATCATCACCCCATGTGTAATGTAACTTGATATGCAATTGTGATTTGGAAATTGGTTGTTTTGCATGCATAATGCCATGTATGTTTCCTGTAAGCACAGAATATCAGATTGCATTATGTCATAGTCACTGAGTATATCATCCATATGTGCATGTAAGTTGTGTGTGTTAAGTGAGAGAATTGATACAGATGAGTTTGTTTGTATGGATTGGTAATCATACTGCAGATGCCACTTTGCGATAGTCCTGAGGCGTTGCATCTCAATATCAACTTTGTGTTTGACTTTGAAGTTATCTTTTGTAAAAGGACTTAGTAAATACAAGGAGTCTATACTTCTGACACGAGACAATGATGTGTATACAAGTCCATGTATTCGAATTCCAGCAGGCTCAAATGCAACACTATCAAGTGTTAGTCCTTGTGATCTGTGGACTGTACGTGCACATACAAGTTTAATTAGAAAATATTTTTGAATCTTCAGTCGACCTGTCTTTGCTGATGTTGATACTAGTTTTGATATTCGCAAGATAGGTGTCCAATCGCTTGCAGTGTTTGAATTATATAGATAAGCCATCGTGTTTGCTTGTCAGTGGCCTATATGCGGTTCATGGAACTTAATCCAGAGGACATCAATTTTTTATGTTTGTTATAACCTTTGAGTATTCCATCTACACCATTGACCAAGCTATCCTGTGAATCATAGTTGCAGGCATACATTTCAACCAGCATGTCTACTTTCAGGACAAGTTGCAAAGGTAAAGTGGTTGTATGTTCATGACGTGGCACATTTCCATGGTTGTCTTCTTCGAGGTCAATTGAATTGATGATGATATCATCACCAGGCATGAGTGATAGCATGAACCTGTTATGCATTGCAACATTCATGTTTGTGTAGAACATGTAAGGGAAGGTTGGGTCTGTTGGTGCAGGTCGCATGCACCTCGAATTGATATATGTTAAGTCATCATGTGTTTGGCTATTTGTCCACATTCTATTCAGAATTGCAATAAATTTTGCATCTGTCTGGCGCATTATAGTATTCAATTCAAAGTATTTAATATTGTCTTTCTAGAAGTCACGCATCACTGTTTGCATGTTGACCATAGGTTGTTCAAATATCAAAGAATCTTGGATGGGTTGTGCCTGGTAAAGATCCCCATAGAATATCATGTTAATGTTTCCAAAGTATTTCGTGTGCACATGTTTTATGTTTCTTAGTCGGTTGTCAATGGAATACAAGAAGCAACTTCCAATCAAAGATGCCTCATCTATGAAAACAAGTTGCAGTTCGTCATAAAGCTTAGACAAGGTATATAACATTTCCTTAATGAGTGGAAGAAACTTTGACTTGTTAAAAGGCATAAAAAATGCAAAGTGGACTGTTGTTCCACCTGCATTATATGCAACTTTTCCTATGTATGCAACTATTATGCCCTTTGGTTTCATAGGATCAGAGGAATTGTTTGAATCATAGATTCGTATAAGCATTTGGAATAGTGCTTTTGCTTTGAATGTCTTGCGTGTTCCTTCTGCGCCTGTAAGGAACAATGCACAGGAGTGTGCATGCTCAAGCATTTTTTAAGCGCAATGTCCTTTAGAATTGTTTGTTGTTCTCGATTCAACAAACGTCTGATTCTGTGGTATTCATTATTTTCAATAAGGAAAGGATGTTTGGTGACTTGAAAACCAAGATTGATACGTTTTTCAATGCTGCGTGCTCGAGGATGAGGCAAATCTGCTTGCAAGTCATAGGACTTGCAGGGAGTTCTGGTTGTTTTTGGTTTGTGAATGTCTCATCAAGATTGTCAGGGTTTTCTAGTTCATTAACTGCACTTTCTAGGTCACCCCATGTTGGATTAACATTGTAAGTAAATCTAGATTCATTGGTTTTCACTATAGTCTCAGAGGCAACATACGCATCTTCCCATGTAGGGAAGTTATGCTTTAATGTGTTTTCATTTTCATCGAACAAAACATATAACAATAGTTTTTCTCTACAATAGTTTTCATAGTCAGTATGTTTGTTGTATTTGACAAACCGTATCACAGACGGTTTTTTTCTTTTTGATATGGGTGCACCATTTTTTTTTATAATGCGATACAAATTCTGCTCAGCAGATATGCTTAATAGGAGATGGACGTTGGAGGTAACAATCAATAATAGAGCGACATAGTACTTCCTCAGAATTGTCAGGCTCTTGTTCTAGCAAAGATGATGGTTTAAGCACAAATGTTTGTTTCTCAAGTGAAGATGTGTTTATGAAAACACATTTTCTTGAACTACAATTGAGGGGTAGGGAAAGTGCAATGTGGATTTCTTATTGAGCAAACATTTGTTGAAGATTAAGTAATGTATTACCAAGCATTTGTATCATTTGTATAGCATCAATATGACTTCTTTCATGTTCTTTCTGTATTCTTCTAAATGCACTTGTCATAGATTTGTCAACCTTTGTCATATACCAGGTACAGTACGATGTTGCAGCATATGCATTGAGGACATACTGTGCATCTGTATTTGCATTCCACATAACTGGCATTTCCTTGGAGAAACTGTTGTTCCATATATGGGAAAGTTTTCGTTTAAGGAAAACCGTTGGTTGTTTAAGCATACATTGTATGGCTTGGATGTACTCATCTTCTGTTAGATTTAGCTCTGTCAAGAAATCATTGAAGCGCATTAACCCATGAAAGTCTCGTTGTTCTAGAAATGCGAACAAGGATATATATTTCTCAACGACAACATTGTCCTCTAAACTAAGTGGCTCTATGATTCTTGTTATTCTCATTGGCAGCACGGGGAAGTTGTATCTGCAATGCAAGTTTTTTTGTTTTTTACAACTTTTTGTATGATAATGTCTATGAACTTTGGCAAGTTATGGATCCAAATGATCTGTGTTGCATGTTATGTATTTATCCACAAACTGTTCGATCTGTGAATTGTTGTCGTCTCCATAGACCGGTGCACCCTCTATGCACAACAATGCATGGTCATGCTCACTCCCCCTATTATGGAATTCAGTCACAAAAAAGTAGTCCGATATTTTTCCGAAAAATGTTTCATCATGACATATCAATTGTCTCAAAGCATTTATTCTATGTCTATAGTAGCGAGTACATGTCATTGGGTCTTTTCTTATGAGGTAGTCAATGCTATCATTTTCCAATGTATTAGTTTGTTTTTTACGTTTCCTGTTCTTATGCAAGTCAGATACTGCAGCCACCAATGGATCCCAGTGATGCTTTGCACTTGTAAATATGATGAAAAATGTTGGCGGTCCCAATTGTTGGATCATTGCAAAAATAGTTTTCTTGTTTTGTTGCAAATAGTCAGGAGAGATGCAAATGTTTTTTAAATCTATGTATCCAATATCAGATTTCAGGATTTTTTCTAGGTTTAATTTGTACTTGACATCTTTGGCCAACAACTTTCTTCCTTGTAGCTGGCCTTTTCTTATTCGTACCCACATGCAAGACAACACTTGCTCTATTATTATGCATATTGTTTTGAAAAACAAATTTGTTATGTGCCAGGAGAAGTCATTGCTTGAATGTAGCAGCTCCCATAGAACTATTTTATGGTAACTGAATCGTTTTGTAATGTCATTGGGACGTGGATCTCCATAGAATAGTGTTGGGAAGTTCATTTCCTCAACAAATTTGTCCTTGAATATTCCAAGTGGACGTTTCCCCTCATCAGGTGCAATTTCGACAATCTTGTCTTGCAAGTCACGAATGCACTGTGAATCAGTGAATCCATGTACCGATGTCTCAGTAGGTGTTTCAGTCTCTGATTCATCGCTTGTATCAAATTCACTAGTAGTTTCGAGAGTCTGTGCAGAGTTGTCATCCCCTTCTCCGAGAACATTGTTCCAGTTCTCATTTATACAAATGTTTTGTGCTTTGTACAGGGCCCTGGAACATAATTATTTTAATGCTTTCATGACAAAATGCACACACACTTTACCTGTCTGATATGCATTCTTGTATTGCAAGCATCTTTTGAGAGCCACAACAATTGTCATTGTATCGCTAATGAATTGTGGCAAGGATTTTTGCACAACATCTAGTTGGACATGCACATTAATAATTGATCTTGTTAAGCCCATTTGGGATTGTTTATAGCCCTAGGGTCTGATTTGTGCAAAAAGTTCTGCAAGCGCACTTACATCTAGTAGTGGTGTATTACATCTTATTTGGTCAGGCGTTGCAAATTGTGGCAGTTTTCCATTTTCAAGGGACCGTTTGCATGGCAGACAAATTTTTCCACTGGAAAATGTTTTATCATTTAGTGTCAAGCGAACGTATTCTGCTTCCAAATCAGGCATGAAAGACTTAGTGTTTTTTTCGAAATTCAATTGATCGCAAATTGCACATGCAATTGAAGGAGTGTCTTTGATTTGTTTCACATAGGTTTGTCTTGCATCTTTCTTCCGTAAGGAAGTATGTGTAGAAAGTGTTTGTTGGTTTTCATTGGTAGTAGTGCATGTTGTTGGTTCTAGCCCACAAAATGTGATTTTTTCCTCTCGAACAGTGCCATGACCATTGTGGGACATGTGACCGTACCTGTTTCTCTTGTGTTGTGCACGAACAATTTTTTTTAGATTGTGATATGTCAGTTTTTGTCTAGAAGGAAGCGTAGTAATGTATTTTTTTCTCTCACGTATGACCTTTTTCAAGTTGTGATAACTTAGTCTACGTTTTTTGTTCAAGGGTAGGATGACCTCATGGCAACTTGGATGAGTTTCATTTTGATTAAATAACACACGACGCTTATGCATATTCGATGTGGTTTCGATGGCATTGACACTAGACCCTGAACTGATAGTATTTCCCATACCATCAATGCATTTTTTTCTCTCACGTATGACCTTTTTCAAGTTGTGATAAGTTAGTCTACGTTTTTTGTTTAAGCCCTGTATGGCTTGATCACAACTGGAACGAGTTTCACACATGAACTTTTTCAAGTTGTGATAAGTTAGTCTACGTTTTTTTTTTAAGCCTTGTATGGCCTCATCACAACTGGGACAGGTTTCATTCTCATTAAATAACATGCTACGGGTATGCACATTCGATGCGGTTTGGGTGGCATGGACAATGGACCCTGAACCAGTGGTATTTCCCATCAAAGGTTGATAATGGATATGTGGCATATCTATTTTCAACGAGATGATCTCAATTTTTAGATTGTAGTCTAAATCAATACACCAGGAATGGACAATGTCATCCGGCAGGGTCGACCAGACCTGGATATTTACTCTAAATATGATAGATAGCCATTGCAAATAAAATCTGCCACCCTCTACATTTTGTTTTTCATATGGCAGTGCCATGTTTACAAGGTATTCTTTCCAACTTCCAATTGTCGCCATATTTTCTAGGAGATATGGTGAAAGGTGTTGATGCAAACAACTAAAAGCCTGTTGGTTGCCACCTATAATTGCATTGCAAAAGGATTGTACAATGTAAGGCTGCAGCGACTGCACATCGAAATCTATTTCTATGAAATAGCAAATTGCATTGAACAGACTATCTCCACAACTAGATGCAACAGTTGTTGCTATCTACAATCCATGGTGCTATACAAGATGCATTATTTGTTTCCATTGAGATTCAAGGTCTTTGCAAATGAGGGACAAGTAAATATGAGGTCCTCCAATATTGCATATGGATAATTTTCTATACAGTAGTGGTTCATAATGACCACTGACAGGATTGGCATTATGGAACAAGATGCAATATGGATCGCTTGTTTCAGTTCTGTTGAATAGTAGATATCTTGTTTTTCTTGTCAATGACCACATTCCAATTGATATATTGAGCCACTTAGACAACCACCGTATACAAAATGTATCTCCTCAAAGTCCCCTCTCATGTGCAGGCAGAATTGTAGATGCAAACAACCGCATCTTTGAAAAATACGCAGTGACATCATGTATTCCATGCAACTGACAAAGAAAGTCAGATGCCAATTCATATTCATACGATTCCAATGCCTCAGCGTTGCCATTTTTTAAACAACCCAAGAAATAATCTATCAATCCATTGCATAGGTCGGTCGAGGAATAACAAAAATGCAATAGAACCTGAAATGCATCGAAAAGGCAATCCCCTACAGTGTACGAGAATGCATCCAATCTAAAAATCCCATTTCTATGCAATACCTGATCGATGTTGTCATGCACAATGGACTATGTATCTATTTCATAGGACTCAACATCTATTACTTGTTTCATCTCTTAAACTATGATTTTCAAGATGTTTCTTACCTATATTCAGTTTATATGCAAATAGAGAAAAGAAAATAAAATAAAAAACAAAAAAAAGACAAATAGAAAACTACAAGTGCAAAACTGCATACCAATTCCGCTATCTATCCTTCAACCTTCTTCTTGTCAAATTCAATCCTCCCTAGTCACCATAGCATATGACAAGCAAACAAACGTACAGTGAACAATGAACCAAATAGAACAAACAATGCAAATAAGTAACACTATAAATTTGTTGAGCACAAAGACCAAGTATTCAAGGTATATCATTTTTTAACCTATTCCTGGCGTGCATCCTACAAGATTTTCAGAGACAGAAGATGCTTTGCAAGACACAAAGGACAGGACAAAGGCAACAGGTGGACGAAGTTTACCCTGGCAGATGCTTGCTCCCTATGACAACTCCGAACTCGTTTTATAAAACCCTTTGCATTGTTATTTTGGAAACAACTATGGCACGATATCCAGAAAGTGGAAGTTGGAATATGTGATTGGAAGGGAACAACCTAGAAAAAATGCGCCAAACACATGGTTTCCAGGAACAGAAAATAAGAGGAGAACATCTGGTTTTCTTTTTTATATTTCATTGTAGCTACGACAGATCTGGGTTCTGTGTCCAACATCGACATTCAAAGCAAAACAAGACATTTGGAAGGGAACAAACTAGGCAAAATGCACGAAATGTATGGTTTCTAGGAACATATAATATGAGGAGAACATTGGGAAAAAGTGCTCCAAACGTATGGTTTTCAGGGGCAGGAAAAATGAGGAGTTTTCTTTTTTATATGTCACCACGACTACAATAAAGGTGGGTTATGTATAGAACATTGATGTTCAAGAACAAGGAAAAGATTATGGGTGTAGCAGCCACACAGAAAGATGTTCTGCAACAGGATTTTGAGGCAGGGACTCCTAGTATTCAAAATTCTTGCTTGCAAGTTGCAAATAGCAAGCAAAAAACAAGGAATAGCAACAAAACCATGGAACGAAAACTTACCTCTTAATGAGGGATGACAGAAGCGCAGCTTCAAAACCTACAAACCACAACAACAAGTCCAACTGCTTGCAAAGTTGAAGAACAACAAACCAGTGAACAACCATGAAGAGGTCCAACTACAGTTGTAGGACCTCAACTTTGCAAAGTTGAATCAAACAAAAACAACTAGCATCGAACGAACCAACGAACAACCATCAACTGGTGAACCAGTAATGTCGATGAAGAACAACATTGCCCAAATTCACTACAGACAACATTGTATCAAAAAATGGGAGTAAAATGTGTAGAATAAACATTTAAGGTTGCAAGACTTGTTAGGTAAACACTTAAGTCTGTCAGAACTGTCAAAGGGCGTCGCGCTGTGCAAAAATTTAAGAAAAAATGCAGTGTGGCAGGCCTGTTTACGTAGGCAACAATGAAAAAGAATCTCGAAACATGCAACAATAAAAAAAATTAAGAAAATAACAACAACAACAACAATAATAATGATAATAGTAAGAAGAGCTCTCCAATAGGGAACTCAAGAGCCCTCCCAAGGAGGAAGAAGGAATCCATAAGTCCTCCTTTCTCTACCGTGTTTTTCCAACTAATATAGTTATCCATTGGTGGCATAATCTTGGTCATTTGGTAATATACACGTCGACATAATTTAAGAAAATCGTGCACGTTGTAGCTCTGCAACTCTGTTGCTAGGGTTGTCACAACCATGGAGGAGCAGAGCTCGCCTAGGTCCTCCTCTCCTCCCCATCCTCCTCTGCCTCTCCCAAACGATGCCACTTTCAGCTTGCTGATCAACTCTTTTCCCAAGAAGAAGAAGGCAGAATGCTCAAAATTTGTCAAAAGAGTGGAAGAAATGTCGGAGGTATCTCTCCCACCAGATATTCCTATACAGATAGCCTTATCAATGTCTGAATGCGCACTTGTGGGGAATTTCACTGGCCTGTGGCCGTCCCCCAAAGCCACCGAAACCTGGGTGATAAAAAATTGGAAGCCTTTGATCAAACAAAATCTCACCTCTCACTTCCTGGGCAGAGACTATTTCCTCTTTGAATTCACCTCCAAAGAGGATAAGGAGTTGATCTTCAGGAATGGCCCATACTTTATGGAACCCCAAGGATTGTATCTGAATAAGTGGATTACGGACTTCGACCCAGAAGAGGACATTCCTTTGGCAGTTCCAGTTTGGGTCAGACTACCTAATCTCCCAATACATGGTGGAATTGGGACTCATTGAAACATATAGGAGATGCCTTGGGCAAGTTCATTGGCAGGGCAAACAATAAAGACCAATATGACTGTGCTCGAATCTGTGTGGAGGTGGATCTTGAAGTAGGGCTTCCGGAAGCTATCAAAATTAATGTCGAAAGCTGGTATCATATTCAGAAACTGGATTATGAACAACTCCCGTTCAAGTGCCGGGGGTGCCACGAATATGGTCACTTCGCCATAAATTGCCCAAAAAAAAATGAGGAAGAAAAGGACCAAGAGGAAGGATGGAAACAGGTCAAGAGGCTCAAATCTAACCCCAATGTCGTAAATACGGCAAGACAGGAAAAGAGCAAAGGATATCAGTCCAAAGGCAACAGCGCGTCCCAGAAAATCCTTCACCCAAAAGATTCAAGAAATATGTTCAAAACCCTTGACTTGGTTTCTCAAGATCTCCCTGAAATGGATCCGCCTCAGAAGGAGCAGATGGAGACTACAAGAATGGAAGACAAGGAGCCTATTGAGGACGCAGTGATAAAGGACTCAAGGCATGGGGAAAGAGAACCCGAAAGTTCCAAAGACAAATGCACAGCTAGAGATGTGGAAAGCCAAGGCTCGGAAGAATCTGAGGAGGAAGGAGAGATAGGATATTCTCTTACCACCGTCTGAAGATCAGCAAGAGGAGGGCCATCATCTAGGGAGAAGAGAGAAAAAGAAACATATAAAGACAAAGTGCAAGGAAGTCAACCAACTTTGGAAAAAATATTGGGTAAAACCCCAAAGATGGCAAGAAACCAAGGATAGGGCTCCAAGGGAGGCCCTCACTCTCATAAAAATAAATAATGAAAGTGATCTCCTGGAACTGCAGAGGTTTGGGGAGTAAGATGAAAGAAGAAGCCATGAAGACCCTAATCATGACAGAAAACCCAGACATGATGCTCGTCCAGGAGACAAAATTGGAGGAAAACCTCTTCCACCAAAACAATAAAAGTTACCAGAACAAAGGTGGGACAAAGGTTGTCTCAGCTAGAGGGGCATCTGGAGGTCTAGGCACTCTTTGGAATGCTTCCAAATTCAATATGGTAGCTGAGAAAAAAAATGTTCATTGGTTGCTCACAAAGCTTCAACATCAAGACTCGAAGGAGGTTTTCAGTCTTTTCAATGTATACATTTCGGTAAATGCAGGGGAAAAGAAATCTTGTTGGGACACCCTGAGATCCTTAGTGGATGAGGAGGTCCTGGAAAATATTATAATTGCAAGGAACCTGAACATCTCCCTCAGTCAAATCGAAAAGCAAGGGGGCAACATTATAAGAGATCCGACTCGAGAGTGGGTGGAGGACCTCATCCATGACTGAGATCTCATTGATATTAAGCCTTGTCGAGGTAAGTACACCTGGTCAAATAAACGTGTGGGCCCTGGGCATATCACTGCCCTGGGTCTTGGTCTTGATGCGAAAATGAATATTCTTTCTAATAACACTTCGAATCATAAGCCCATAAAGTTGATTCTCTCATCCCAAAGGAATTTAGGCCCTATTCCCTTTCGATTTAGTCCTCTTTGGATAAATCAAAAGGACTTTTTAAAGAAGGTTGAAGAAATATGGAAGACGCCAGTCATGGGGTCTCCATTCTTCGTTTGGGAGGAGAAGTTAAGAAGAGTCAAGTCAGCTTTCAAAAGCTAGGCTAAAACCATTCCTAGTCCTACAGAGGAAAGAAAGCAAATCCAAGCAGCTCTTGAGACTCATCAAGACTACATGGAAGTGGTTAAAATTTCGAGCGATACTCTAAAAAGGGAGGAAGAGCTACAACAAAAATTTCAGAACGCCTGCAGACAGGAGGAGGAATACTGGAGGCAACAATCCAGAAGTCTTTGGTTGAAATATGGAGACAGAAACACTTCTTTCTTCCACAAGCAAGCCCAAGCTAGGAGAGGTTACAATTACATTTCATAAATTAAGGATGACACACAAACTTATGGCGACTTTTCAAGCATTAAAAAGGCTGCCTTCATTCATTTTAAAAAGATTTTTAATGAAGCAGAGGCACAGGAACGCAACGATAACCTTCTAAATGAGATACCTACTAAAATCACAGCTAGAATGAATAAGAAGCTAGAGACTAAGGTCACTAGGAAAGAAATAAAGGCTGCCTTGTTTTCCATGAGTCCTGATAAAGCCCCAGGCCCTAATGGGTTTACGACAAATTTCATCCAAATCTATTGGCAGATTGTGAAAAAAGATTTACACAAAATGGTTTTAAAATCCCAAGACTGTAAGAAAGTTGGGGGAAGCATGAACTCTACCATTCTAGCCCTCATTCCAAAAGAAAAGGGTGCAAACTCCTTCAACAGGTTCCGTCCCATTTCCCTTTGCAACATTGGATACAAGATCATTTCAAAGGTGATTGCCAGCAGACTGAAAGGGCTTCTTTCAGACCTCATTCCGGAGAACCAAGGGGGCTTTGTTCAAGGCAGGCAAATCATGGACAATATAATCTTAGTCCAAGAGGCGCTTCACTCAAGCCTGAAGAGGAAAAAAAAAGGTATGATAGCTAAGCTTGACTTTGCAAATGCTTTCGACAGGGTTAGGCACTCTTTTCTATTCAAAGTTTTGCACAAGTTTGGTTTTGGGACTAGTTTCATTAATTGGATCAAGGCATGCATTTCCAAGCCTTGGATTGCTCCGTTGGTGAATGGGAGAGCTGCAAATTTCTTTAAAGCATCACAAGGGCTAAGGCAAGGATGCACGCTCTCACCCATGCTCTATGTCCTCCAAGCCTCTGCCCTAAAATTTATCCTGGAAAAAAAAAGAATTGATCAGGATATTCTAGGCCTACAAATTGCGAGAGGAGTCAAAGAAATCAATCATGTTTTATTCGCAGATGATTCCCTTCTCCTTGGGGCAGCTTCTATTCACACTGCCTATCAGTTTAAATTAGTGGTGGATGAGTTCTGTGAGGCCTCAGGCAGTAGATTGAACGCTGAGAAGTGCCATTTATATGGCTGGAACGTGTCTCAAAATGAAATTAATGCCATAGCCAGATGCTGGGGCTTTGTCGGTTCCATGCACTGGACATCTTTTAAGTATCTTAGGTTGTTTATTCTTCAGAAGAAACCTTCAGGTAAGGATTGGATCCCCCTTCTAGACAAATTCAAAAATAAATTGCAGGCCTGGGGCTTCTCTTGGTTGAATCTTGCAGGGAAGATGGTGCTCGTTAAATCAGTTTTGAATAGCCTCCCAATCTATCAAGCTTCCCTTATGCTATCTCCTCTGGGAATTCTCAGAAAAATGGAAGGTATTGTCAGAAAAAAATTTCTGGAAAGGTGGAAAACATAACAGAAATTGATTGCCCCTTATCAATTGGGATAAAGTTACCAAGTCGATTTTAGAGGGAGGCCTGAACTTCAAATATATGAGAACTCAAAACTGAGCATTGGGTGCCAAAATTATTTGGAGGTAGGTCACCCCTAAGGTTGGCTCGGCTCAACGTTCCCTTTGGAAGAAATACTTCTCGGGCCCAAGAAAACACAGTCTAGACAAACCTGCCCAAATCGCTAATGGATCGTAAATCCATAAACTCTGTATGCAAGCCCAAACTCTCATACAAGACAATCTTTTCTGGGTCCCAGGGAATGGGAAATCGATTGACCTTTGGGAGGATCGCATAATGAATGAGGCACCCCTAGAGGATGTCCATGAGCTTCAGGACTTACGTATATGGATGAAAAATGCAGGCATGGTTTCTCTTTGGGACGAATCCATTTGGAAGGATAAAGTCTGGCTGGACTGGATGAACCCGGACTTTCCGAGCAAACTTGAAAATGCTTGGTTGGACTTACGTGCCAGACTCAAAGGGAAGGCTCCAACACACGAGAAGAAGCATGATCAGAGAGGCCGGGGGAGGCAATCTAGCTCTTACTCTGTGGCACTTGGTTATAAAATGTTGTGAGCAATTCCCTATGCTCCCCCATGCCCAACATTATGGAAAGGCCTCTGGAAACAAAAATGCACTCCCAAAATCGACTTATTCAACTGGCTACTTTGCCACAATTGTGTGCTTACAACAGACAATCTTGTGAGAAAAGGTATCCACGGCCCCTCCAGATGCTATATGTGCTTGGAGAATGAAGAAAATGCCCAACATATTATGCTGGACTACAAATTCACTTTAGAAGTCTGGGGTGAAATTTTGAATCATTGCTCTGTGGACTCATCACTTCCACCCTCCATCTTTGAATTACATGCAAACTGGTTGCGCCATTACCCCAGACATATCCCAAATAACAGTTGGTTCAAGGCCGCTTGGCTAGTCCTGCCAAAGCTAACCTGTTGGCAAATATGGTTGGAACGAAACAGTAGGATTTTCCAGAAAAAAAAAAGCATAATGCAATTTTTTTCAAGACTAAGATTTTAACCAATCTCAAAGAGTTCCTGAATGAGTATATAAGGATCATCACCGATAAAAATCTCTCCCCTCATGAGGTGGAATGGGGGAATTCACTGGGATTGAATTTTTCCAATGCAGAAATCCAGCCGGAAAAGAAAAAAGATTGGCAAATTAGAATGCCATAAAATAGCTTCAGCAATTGGAACAAGGAAATTGGTTGTTACTCTTTGTTTTTCAATGGGGTGGCAAAAGGCAACCCGAGGAATGCAGGTACAGGTGAAGTAATCAAGAATATGGAGAGACAAATTGAGCACAGGTATGCGTGGGGATTAGGCGAAGACACTAATACCCAAGCATAGGCGATGGTTCTATTGCAAGGTCTCAAGATTTTACAAAAGGCACGCATCAAGGAAGCAAAGATCATCGGCGATTCCCAGACACTCATAAAAATGCTAGTGGAAAACTCAAATCCGAAGGACCTTCGGCTATCTAGATTGATGGCGAGAATTAAAAAGATTGTCGTCTCCTTTCAAAAGATCAATTTTTTCCATGTTCTGAGGAACAACAACAAAGAGGCAGACGCGGAAGCAAATAGAGTTGTTCTTCTTCCTGTGGGCACTTTATTATGGAATGATAAGGAAAATTGGGACCCAATTCCATAGCTGTGAATTCATGTTTTTCTGCTTTTTACTTCAGCAGTTTGTATGTGTCTTTAAGTTAGGGGATATCTTGTCGCTAAAGGTAATTGATGAGTCCAAGAAACGACGTTACGTCAAATTTATAGACGGGGGGATCCTGGTTATATGGGAACATTGGGAAATGTCCCGACAATTTTGGAAGATTGTAAATGGGCATTTATGACGAGAATTTTAATACCAAAACATAACCGTTCCTGTTAAATAATAATAATAATAATAATAAAATAGTTCGAACACTGGAGACTATGCTAAAAAAAGTTTACTCAGAGGACAAAGTAATATGAAAACTGACTATCCATGTTCAAAACTTTGGATATCCAAACATTTCAATATGAATAGTACAAATTCAAAAACACTGTAGATGATAAAAACTTCGGATATGCCAACATATAAATCATTGGGAATAGCGAAGTTGGCAATAAGACCTCAAATCTATTATCCAACGAGATCATGACATATATGGGTTTTTTTATTGTATAAAAAATAATGTTTTTTGTTCTGTAGTTCGAACAATAGAAATTATGCAAAAGTTTGTAGTCAAACGAAAAATTAATATAAAGTCAACGAATTGTCAATCGCTATAAACTTTGGATATCTAAACATTTCAGTATGAATATTACAAATTCAAAAATACCCTAGATGTTAAAAAATTTGGTTATGGCAACATATAATTCATTGGGAATAGCAAAGCTCGCAATAAGACCTCAAATCTATTATCTAATGAGATCATGACATATATGGGTTTTTTTATTATATAAAAAATAATATTTTTAGTTCTGTAGTTCGAACAATAGAAAGAATGCAAAAATTTGTAGTCAAACGATGAACTAATATAAAGTCAACGAATTATCGATCGCTATAGTCCCTCCGCGCCTTCGGCAGGGACTAATAAGATGAACAATCACTTTCATTTAAAATTATCACTTTCTTTTAAATTTTGATGGAGGATAAAAAGCATTTTCTATTAAAATGTCTTAAGTATATCCACATTAATTTTCAATTTCAAAATATTTATTATAACACTAACCTTCTAAATCATCAAAACTATGGATATTTAAGAAAGTTACTCGTGAAGATTTTCAAGTATAGAAACAAAAATCTAAAGCAAGGCAAGTAATTTTTTATTTGTTTTATTTATCTTTTTATTTACTAAAATCCAATAAATCAAAGTTGATCGTAATATATATTAACAACCATCACCATCATCAAGGTGGCAAGTGAAATGGGGGGTTAACTTCAATCTTGAAGGAAAACATGAAACTTCTTGTCCCTAGGGAATTAGCAAAACCTCCAACAATCTTTGGTTAAGAATCTAGATAATGAAGAATCAAGGCATTAAAAAGATGACAGTGGTTGGAGATTCGATCACGATCATAGGCCACTTGGTCTTCAAATCTCTTCCTAAAGAACCTCATCTTAATAGAGTGACATATCACACCCAAAAAATGTTAGAAGGATTCGAGGAAATTAATTTTTTTCATGTTCTTAGAGGGCCTAATCATCCAGCAAACTCAATGGCCAATAAAACATGCTCTCTATCTCTTGGTTATATGTGGGAAAATAGGAGAGAGAGGTAGCTTGCAACCTTCCCTAAGTTCTTCACCCACTTTCCTTTTAATTGATCATTACCATGACAAGTGGCATAAAATCATCAACATGCATTTGCAAAAGACCATAAGGGTGGCCCATTGTGTTGTTTATTATCACTTGTGTGAGGTATTTATTATTGGCCCCAACATGATGATATGGGTTAGAGTGTGTGGGACTTATCTATGTCTTTTAATGTGCATCTGGAAGTTTTAGCTATGGTTTTGGAGGTGTGGTTTGCCTCTCATTAGTATTCTTTTGTTTCTCCTAGTTGGAAGGTTTGGCTCTAGTTGGAAGGTTGGTCTATGAAGTGTTTCAAGTGAAGACTCTTAGAAAACAATTGTGAAGAATTGAAAGTTTATTTTTGGGTACATGGAAAGTAGGACTTGGGTTCACGATGTATTCAACCTCAAACATTGAGCTCAGGTATGCTATCGGTTATCTTTGAGTCTCCCTATCTACAAATCTTAAGGAAACCTTCTTGGTTCGACCACCTATTTTCATGTGGAGTTTATTTCGAAAAGCCCTTAATTGTTTTTTTTTCCTATCATTCAGAGACAACTTGGGGTTCCCTCTTTTAGGATGGTCTTGTAAGTCTTTTTTAGGCCTGAATAGTTGCTCTTGTGAGATCCGAGATAAGCTTTCTTGTCTTTCTTATTTTGCAAGGATAAAACACCTCCGAGTAAATTTGCAGCGTAGGCTCTTTGATTCTAGCAAAATGGAAAATAGCAATATCTCCTTCATGATTCTATTTGACACTGTGAGCGCTTTTGTGACGACAGTGAATAGGTTGTAGTACATGCAATGGGGAGAATGGAGACATGAATAAATGACTAGGAACGTAGTTATGAAATAAAATTGAAAGAAACCATAAACAAATGCTCATGATGAAGATCCAATTGGAAAAGCATAGGAGAAAATTAATCTTGATGAAGGTAGGGGAAGAGAGCAATTAGGAGAAGTTGGAAGAGCAAGAAGATCAAATTAAATAATTGAAAGAGAGAGTCAGACACCTAGAGCTGGAGCAAATTCTTGGGTTTGCAAAGTTGAGGCATTCAACTTCGCTAATTATTTTTGTAGGTTCATTTAGACATGAGCAAGAAACAGCTATGGAAGAAGACATTGTGGAACAACACTTTAAGCATTCTAGAAGAATAAATCCATCTCTACTAGCATCAACTATATGAAGAAATACGATTTCCCATTTTGGACCTAGTAACAAAAATGTCTAGTTTTATGATGTTTTGCAAGTTTGTTGATATGTAAATTGTCGTGGATATTCCATTGGAACAGTTCATCACAATAGGTCTTGCAATATTCTAAAATATTTTACTATGCAATTTTTTGCCTTAGATCCCAAATTTATTATTACTAGCTGAATGATCAAATTTATGGAAATAACTAAAATACGAAAATGAAAGAACAAGCAAATGAGTACACCATCCACGCAAATGAATGCAAGGTGTGAAACTTGACACAGTATAAAACCCAAATAGAAGCTAAGGCTTATGCTCTACTATCTTTTCTTTAGCTATAAAATGCAAGTATGAAGAAAGGGGCGCTCTATATAGAGTTTCATTTGATATTGTAGCCTAAATGGTTACTACAAAATCTTTTACCTCATGTGTTGTGCCCTCAAATCCCACTCCTAGATGCTTTGCTCAACTATGGAACAAGTACAATGTCAAAAGAATGGAACCCCTTCTCTTCCTAGTGGCCCAATATTTAGCATAGCATGATAGTCATCTAGGGTTAGGTTTAGGGTTTTTACATGCTTCAAACCTCAATTAATGTTAGGGTTTTGGACCCTCTACAATATTCTTGAAAGACCACACATGACTAGCCCCACATGTGTGAGTAATGGGGGCTAATGTAGCGTTGAGAAAGCAACAACCTCCCCATACTATTTTTGTCTTCTTCATCTGATAAAGGAAAAATGGATTGGGACCCCTCCTTTGTTTTTCAATTTTTTAAGCTTTCATGGACTTGGATTTGAATTGATCACTTAACTTAGGAAATTTTCACGAAATAAGTATTAGATGCTCTTTTCAAATCTCACTAGACTCTAAAAAATTGCTTTGATCTCTTCCCTTGACCTTTTGAGTAATTTTGATCTTTCTACATCTTTCAAAACTTGTGACATTTCGTTTATTGCATCACACTGAAACCTCCTTCTATCACGATGTGTCACATCAAAGTTTGTCTTAGGTGAGATACACCACATCGCGTGGAAATTTGTCTTCGTCATGACACATGAAGACTTAAAAAAAATTTGGAAACCTTGAGGTGGCATGCCTCTCGAAGTTTTTGTCCCTCACAATGTATCACACAGAAAACTCTTTCCCTTGCAATACATCACGATGTTCGAAAAACTTCCAAGGCCACAACATTTGCATGGAAAATAACTTTCACTGCGACATACCACATTTGTCAAAGTTTTCCTCTTCCATGACATATCACACCAGAAAATGCTTTCCCTCGCAACACCCTGCAACTCACCAAATCTCAAAGCTCTGCGACAAGTCTTCTTTATCACACCCTTGACAACTTTCCTTGAGCCGTGACACTACGCCTTTATCGTGCCTCGTTAATTTTTCCATGCACGTACACTTTGATTTGACCGTTGACGTGACATGTTTTAAAAGTTTTTAAAAGGTAAAAAAAGTCACATTTTAGTTATAAAAAGAACTTTGGCCCACTTTCTTTTTACCATTTCTTCTCTTCGCTTGCGCATGGAAATTCAAATCCACCGAGCAATTTTTTGTACAAATCCTCACTAAGGTTCCCCGATCGTCTACCTCCAAGTATGTACTCACTTTCAACAAGGTTTATACATATTTTTTTCTACTTTGTAATTTCCAATGATTTAAATAAAGAAGGAATCTACCCATACCAATGCACTTCTACCACTTGGACCTAGGATTCCCCAAATAAATAAAGAGATCGATTAAGTGAGAATCCCCATGCACTCACTGGACCAATTTCTCATACAACCTCCATGTCGACGAGCCCTACGTTTTTCGGTCGACCAAACATGGCCCTCACACTCATCGAAATAATAGATAATCCCCTTCCACGCGGGGTTTTCCCTAATTTTCTCCCTATGAAGCCAACACGCCTAAATTTCAAAGGAATTTTCCAAACCCCCCCAACTACAGATTGATTTTGCTCACCAAAGTTTTGAAAAAACTTGCATATTGCCATTTTGGTTGGTCGCGTTTTCTAATGTTGAGTGTTTTGCATCCATATTTCTTAAGCCAATTTCAAGAGAGGATGTATGGATTTATGTACTTAAAATTGACTCATCTAGTAGGGGGGAAACCGACTTGGTTGTCCTTATTCAACCAAAAATGAAGAGTTGGCCTTTTCAGGTTATTACTTCAAACAATCTTAAGGCCTTGATTATACACCTAACAACAGAGGTTATTCCATTAGTTAGGTTATCCCATTGAAACAAGATTGATTAATTCAACACCAGATTTTTCTTTCCTTCCAATTAGGTTTTCCCCTTGAAAACAACCAACTTTGGAATTCTCATGAACATAGGTTTTCCCCTTGAAAACAACCAACTTTGGAAGATAAGAGTCTCTAAAACCCCTATTAACTATTTACATAGAGACATCTATATTTCTTTTAAAACTAACACTATCAATGTTTGTTGTTGTTGACATGGATGACTTGCAAGATCTTGACATGGCTTCCAATAAATATATAAAGTAGAAGGAACCCATCATTGATTTTAGCCCAAACATGAGGTGGTAGAGCTAGAGATATGTATTGGAAGTCAGGGGCCAACATATGCTGACATGAATGTCTACATGGAAACCAACAAAGTCTTCAGGTGGGGAGATCTGCACCAGATGTTCCATGAAGAGAAATGTCACTCCTCCCTGGAGAAACCAATCTTGAAAAAAGAGTATACCAATCCATAAATCACTCTCGGTTACATAGGGTGGCCAAACATCCTATTGATTTTTCTTGCACGGAGACCATGTCATAGCTCATCAACTGGGCCAACATTGATAATAGGCTTATTTGAGACACTGACGGGAAAGTCATTGCTTCATTCCAAATTTTTTCCCTAGATATATATTATAAGTTCCCTACAATAGAATTTGAACTCATTAACGACTAGATGTTGCAATTCTCCTTGAATTGCAAAGATGTCATAAAGAGTTGGTGGGTATGTGAAAAACTATTCAGAACAAGAAGGATAGGAACTTATCCAACTAATCTACTAAGGACTCCATATAGGAATGTAGTATCTCTCATGAGTAGGTTGTATGGTGAAGAAGATTCCACAAAATTCAAGGAGTCATGGTTGCCTTTTATTTACGCAGTCACCAAAACAAGCATAATGTTCAATTGGGAATATGTTGGGGAGAAATCCTCTTTGTTGCATTGGTACAGGCTATGTTGGCATCCAAACACAACTTTGAGAATGCATCTAACCTTCTACATGGCCTCTTACCTACTAAACATAATTTGCATCATCAACTCTTTCCTGGGTATGGGTTGGCAATGGAAATCCAATGACCTGCCAATACACATATATTGCAACAATTTGTGGGAACCCAAGTATTGGATCCCCTACCCCAATACATGTGAACAAATTATAATTTCACTATATTAACTATTATTATGTGTTCCATCCAATTGTATGCTAGATAAAGCAATGCAGGTGATTAGCAGGGTGGGTAACTAGTACACCACTAAAAGGGGAACATATATTAGAGTTTTCCAAGCCACAAAAGTTCCTCATTTACCCCATAGGTTCATACCAAACAAGCCCAAGAAAATTTTCATACCACACTCTAGTACATGGAGTTGGAGTGGAATTAGCACGATACAAGAAATTGCCTTGGCCCTCACTTCCCTTCTATGTGGGGTCATACATTTTCAAAGACATAAGAAAGATCTTGGAAGCCTTCTATTTTGGGGAGGAAAAAGATTCTGACAACATGACCCATTATATGCCATCGACCATTGTCACAAAGGCTACAAATACAAGTGGCCAAACTAGATTGAGGTGTGGCAGGAAGAAGAATTGTACATGAGAGCCATATATTTTGATAAAGTTCTTCTCAGAATGGGGAGTGGCTCTACGCCCAAAAAGGACAAATTAGAAAAGGAGTGCTTGGAAAGATAAATGCTAGAAAAGGAAGTTGTGGTCGAAGCAACAACAAAGAAGGAAAGATTGAAGAAGGAGGCTAAAGCATTACGGTTTTAGCAAGCACAAGAAGAGGAAAATAGAAAACAGGATATTGAAGCACCAAAGCTTCAACAAGAGGCAGAAAAGAAGAGACAAGAGGAAGAGGAGAAGAAAATGGAGGAGGAACAAGAAAGACTAAGAAAGGAGGAAGAAGAAAAGCTTAAATAAGAAGAAGAAGAAGAAGAAGAAGAAAGACTAGGGAAAGAAGAGGAAGAAAAGAAGAAAGAATACGAGGCATGGGAATTGGATTTGATGGGCAATGTCCCTTCAGAGACTTCTCTTAATACTCTAGGGACCATGTTTACAAGAGGCCATTTCCCACTCGGAGAGCTTGGATTGGGTGCATTCACTCTGTCTAACTCAAATAGACTGGTGAGCCTTAATTCTTTTATTTTTGACAAAGCAAGGGGAAGGATTTTAAAACAATCCCATAAAAAGCTCAAGTCGCCAGGAGTGTCAATGCTCATGGTAACAACATAAACCCCACTTTTAACAGACACTAGAAGGGATCCCATAGCCATGGAATCAATTGGAGTAGTGTTTTCACAAGCCTTAAAGCTAAATATCATAAGCATGGATTATGATATTGAAGATTATAAAGCAAAGATCTAAGACCTAGAACATAAAGTAAATCAATACAAGGTCGATAGGACTAGTCTCATGAAATTCAGGGTCTGTGCTTTGAATTGCAGGAGGAACTTGGAACAACACTAAGGTAAAAATGGTCAAAGACAAGAAGGTGTTGTTGTATGGAGTCCAACTCACTATGGATAAAAAATGGCAAGAAGAATATCATAATACACCTATAGGCATGAAGAATATGATTGATAGGGAGAACCAGCTGACTATGCATCCCTAGCAAGTTGTTATAAAGAAGGCACAACACTTGAAAATAACATATCTACAACAATTACAAACGCCTTCACATAGTTGCTAAGAAAATGATTGAACGATGACGATTACCCCAACTCAGAGATATGAGTGCACCTAGGCCCATAAACCAAATTTTGGTGGAGTTAGAAGATCACATCAATACTCACTACAAGGAAAAAACCCTCTGGCGGAGGTTTTTGTAGACGCCCGTATAAAAATAGCCCAAAAATCTGTTTATAGCAAAGGCGAGCGGGTCGAGGTTTTAGCGGAGGTTTTTTTTATGGTGATTTTATAAATACATAACGCACCGGTGTGTTTTCTACCACCGACGCACCGATGCCATCAAAACAGGCGCACCGTAGTAGGGCTATTTCAAACAAAAATATACTCTGGTGTGCTACGTAAATACTAATGCACCAGAGCACACAGTTGATCTAAAAAATGTGCATCGTGGCAGGGTTATTTTTTAAAAATTTGTATACGACGGTGCGCTACTTAAACACGAACGCACCAGTGCACACAGTTTCTCTCAAAACATGGCGCATTGTGGTAAGGTTTTTTAAAAATATACTCTGGTGCGCTACTTACATACAAACACATCAATGCATCTAATAATTGAGTGCATCGTAAAAGGGTTAAATTAAAAAAAATTACCAGCCATAAAAATCATTTTTACCCTTTTCAGTGTTGTAGATATATCAGGCACTGGTGCAACGTTTTCCTCTTTGAAGCGCCCTACACCTGTGCAACTTTTGCCTCTTTGAAGCACCCTTAAAAACTCAAGTATTTGGCGAACTACCAACTAACAAGATGTCTAACAAAATTCTAATCTATATTAGTTGGTAATTCACAATTGTGTGTGATTATGCTGACAATTCCAGTTCTTATGTCCATGATGTCCACGATGGGAATCTTGCTCCATGCATACCTACTACTGTCTAGATTTCCCTTCCCATATCGCCATCATGATCGTCAATGCAAATTATAAACTTGTGTGATCTCACCGTCAATGATCATAACATTGCATGATTGTCAATGATCATAACCTGTGTGATCTCGTCGTCAATGATCATAACCTTGATCTCACTGTTAATGATCATAACCGTCTCTCAAAACCCTAATCTATAATCATTTCTCGTTTATAATATAGTTGGGAGTTCACCAAATCCTTGAGTCTACAACATCCTCAGTCTAGCAAAATTATAATCTATATTACTAGCAATTTCTCATCTATATTAGTTTCTAATTCACAATTGTGTGTGATTATGATGACTATACTATTTTAAAATAATTTAAGATGAATATATTATTTTATGTGTAAATAAAAATTCAAATAACTTTTAAAGCATATTGTTGCGTATATTTAAACTAAACACACTGATGCTTATATAATCTTGAAATGGCGCATTGTGGTAGGCTTATTTAAAAAGATATATAATGTGGTGCTCTATGTAAAAACGAAAGCATCAGTGCATCTAATAATCGAGCGCACCGTGACAGGGTTAAATAAAAAAAATTACGCACCCTTGTAGGATTATTTCAAAAAAAGTACTTCAGTGCGCTCTGTAGTATATGGACGCACATGTGCTCTAAAAGTGTGCACCATGGTAGGGTTATTTGTAAAAAAATATAATACGCTACGCTACATAAATATTGGCGCACCGATGTGTCTATTAATCGAGCGCACCGGAACAGGGTTTAAATAAAAAATATATATATACTGGCAGTAAAATTCATTTTTACACTTTTCAGTGTTGTAGAGCTCTCAAGCATCGGTGCAAATTTTGCCTCTCTGAAGCACCAAGCCATCGGTGCTTCCCTTGCTTGCCTTCCTTCCGTCTGTTTCTCTATGCATGGCTTTCAAATTTTGTCAAATAGTGGGAAATTTGGTTTTTTTTACTACGTGGAAACCATGCCTCCCTGACGAAAAAATGTCTAGGTAATGTTTTTGTTTCTTTATAACTTGAGATTTTAGCGGATTAAAATTCAAAATTGAGTTAAATTTCCACTGTTTTTTTTATTTTTTTAGTGCATTTGAATCGTTCGGCTCGCACCACAGACGGTGCACCTGAAAATTTACAAAGTGCACCGAAACACAATGCCACATTTTTATGGTGGTGCGTTGGTAAACAATAATGCACCGATGCATCTATTTATCAACGCCCCGTATAAAATTATATATCTAATTTTGGCAGTGCGTATAATTACCATTAACGCATTGAAGCGTTACAGTAAATGACGCATCACATGAATCAGATATATTATTTACGTAGTGCTTTGGTAAATGTTTGCATTGGTGCGTTAATGTTGACCAACACACCGCCATAAAAATGTGGCATTGTGTTTTAGTGCAAGCTGTAAATTTTCAGGGTGCATCGTACGCGGTGCGAGCCGAACGACTTGAACGCACCACCCAAAAAAATTAGATCCAAAATGTCAAAGTTCTGTAATTATCAATTTTAAAAAATCAGTGGTGCGGTGTGTCTCCTTTCCTAAAAAGCATCGGTGCATGTAGGGAAATTATGCGCACTGCCTTAAGTACTTTTAAAAAAAATGTTTTATGATGCTTTAGGATTTTAAATTGTTATTATTTTAAGCGGTGCGTAGGATAACCTTAACGCACCGGTGTGCATGATAACCTTAACGCGCCGGTGCGATAAGGTTATACAATGCACCACATAAAATAATATAACAAATTTTATATGGTGCGTTATGTTACATGTGCACCGGTGATGAAATTTACTTATTTTTTGAAGGAAGTTACTTTCCGTATTTATAAATAAATTTCTCATTCATTAGAGTTTTTGTATGTTTTATGTATGAGGCGGATGTATTTCATATGTTAATCATGTATAGACGTCAACGAAGAGAGGAACAACAACAACAAGAGCATAGGGTTGACCTTTACAATGTTGTACGGGATTGGGAGGTGAGGGAGAAGGATTTGTACCCTCGCCCTATTATTGCAACGACTCGCGTTTTCTTGAGGAATGTAGGCCTCCTTAAGTACTATGAGGAGGCTATATCCATGAAGGGGCACTCTGGGTTGTTGGTGCAACTTATCTGTCGATGGGATGTCCATCAACAAGCTTTTCGTGTGAGTCTTGATCAGTGGTACCATCCCATTGAGGACGATATTCATTTTATCACTGGGCTATCCAAGAGAGGGGAGGATTTTCCCAAGTTCCATGATGTCCTAGTATGTGTTGCAGCACAGATTCAGCTCATGTACTCTCAACAATATATTGGTGTTGATGTACTTTTCGCAACTGATTTTCAAGTCTCTGGTGGACAACTACAGATTGCTTCTTTCGGTGCAGAGGAGGTTAGGTGCCTCTCACTGTTAATGACAATCATTGAACACTTTACCAGTGATGGACAACACATTAGTTGCCCTCTTTTGTATTATGTTGATTCTTTCGTACAGAGGCCACGATGTATTAGCTCGTATGCCATTTTTTTGCGGAATTTTTGTATAGCTCTAAATAGATGTCATGCTATGATACATGGGAGGGTGAACTTCCCTTTTGCTTCAGAGTTGTTTTGTTTACGTTTTGAGAGGTTTCTAGAGACAAGGTCTACTTTTGTCCATTAGTCTGCTAGGCAGATGACTCAAGTGCGGATGCACATGTGGGGTGAGATGATGCCCAAAAGAGGCTAGCCGATGTTTCTAGCTGGGATTTCCACTGACGCATTGGGGCTACTAGCCAGTGAGGCCGATCACATGTTCGTGATGGTGTTGTGTCCTTACGTGGGGTTGGATTGGCGAGGATGTCCGAACATCCTCTTCACACCGAATGAGCCACCAGATGTTAGAGGTAATATTAGTGTTTTGTTTAACTTAATCTAGTTTCATTTTATCGTCTTACTTAGTTAGAATAAAATTAATTCTAACATGTTATTTAACTTGTTTTATTAAATTATTTAATGAAACTATGTAATTATTGTTGTGTACTATATATTTTGAAGATATTGGCACATTCATTGGGGATGTGCCTCCTCCCCCACCAGATGTCGATGGGGAGATGATGCATGAGGCTGTGGTGGGTCAGGGTCCTTGGGTGGAGATACCAAGCAGCATGCGTTGTAGGTCGGATACCAAATTCAGGTTGGAGTTGGGAGACTGACTCTGTGCACATTTGGTTGAGGTGGGAGTCTGCCCTGTGTTGATGTGAGAAATTAGGGCATATCCTATCCTCTTGGCACTTTGGAGGGAGATGTCACGCGATATGATGCCTCTTATGTGTCATATCGTCGGAGCTTCCAGGCTACTAACAGCGAGGAGGGATGTCGATGATACACACTCTTCCTCCATTACTCATTCATTTAGTAGCGCATTGATTGATGAGGGTGGTCGTGATCCTTCTCCACATCCTCCTGCTCCTCCTTCACCTCACCCAGATGAGCCAACAACACCTATTCCTCCTCCTTCACCTCACCCAAATCATGAGCAGACAACACCTATATTTCTTCCTCCTCCTCCTTCACCTCACTCGGATGAGCAGGCATCACATATTCCTCCACCGCCTGTTTCTCATGAGAGAGTCGACCAACCACTTCCTCCTGACCAACCATCATCTTCTACTACAGACCAGGCCTCCACTACTTTTGTAGATATGATTATCTCATCGACTGGACTAGATATGTTATAACAATTATTTGACTTGTTCATGATATATATATATATATATATATATATATATGGTGCATTTTTTATGTTCATGTTGATGTACTTAATTTATATGTTGATGTTGATGTGTATATTGTTAGGTCATGTTAGATATGCTTGTTTATTGTGATGGATAGATGTGTATGTTATAACAATGTTCATTAGATGTGTATTTTTCCTATTGATCATGATGATGTACTTAAATCATTTATATGTTGATGTTGATGTGTACATTGTCAGGTCATGTTAGATATGTTTGTTAAATGTGTTTCATAGACATGTATGTTAAATGATGTTTGTTAGATGCGTGTGATGATGATGTTAGACAATGTTTATGTTTTGTTAGATGTGATCACAATGATGATGCCTTGTTAGATTATTAGATTTGTGTGCTAGCTAATTAATGCCATTTATATGTGCTAGAGGTATATATAATTAGATGATGTTAGCGAATTTAAATGTGTATTTTAGATGATGTTTATGTTTCTTAGATGGTTATCATCATGATGTTTATTTTTATTAAATGATCTTTATTATAAATTATGTATTGGTGAACTTATAGCACTTATGTGTGAGGCATGCCATCCCTGCAACATGTCTAATTCTTTGCAACGAAAGAGTCTTTGAATCCTTGGGATTATAGGCATGTGCCTCAATATCTTGTGAGGAGGGCCATGTGATTTACCCTTTTTATTTGATTTATGATACATGTCATGCCCAGATTTCACACATATCTCTTTGTCTGCATATTCTCCTCTATATAGAATACAATCATTCAGACATGCATGATATGATATGTACTCAACACCCAATATTTTCAACATCTGTTTTTCCACTTTGCAGCTACCCAACAAGACATTATCACTCGGAAGAACCTTATCTTTGAATAACCTGCAGTTAGTGGGAAATAGAAATGTACAACGTCATTTAACGTTCATAAAATCGATCGTTTTTAATGTTGATTGTGTTACAATATTTCTCAAAATATAAGAGACTTAATGATGGTCATTTACCTCAATATTGTCGAGAAACATGCGTTTGACATGCCAAACTTTGCTTTCAAATTGTACAGTAACATTGTTGTCCCTAACTAGGTAGAATTTGATATACTAGGTCCAAAGACAGGGGTGGTGGAAGTAGATTTCAGGCTTTCAAAAAAGGTATCAGTGATATGAGCATCATCCCCTCGCTCATCATTCTAGATTGCATCTAAAAACATTGTCTCCATGGCATGTGTATCCCATAAATAATCTTCCATATCAACCTCTATTTCATTGACTCCACTGCCAACTTGTGAATAACTATTATTGTTGTAGTCATTTGTAATTGGTGAATTTGGACGTAGTGGGAATTGAATAGGTGGTTGATTCAACCATTCTTGGTATGCTTCTTCTCTGAGTTGTGCTCTTAATGTAGTGTTCTCTCGATTTGACATTGTAGTAGGGTGCAACAAAAGATCATAGGTAGTTCTCTCATCATTAGAATCTCAAGTTCAAAAATATTGAACATTGGTACATCGATGATATTAGTAAGCACAATGTAATTGGTTTGTTCGATTTACATTATACCAAGCAATTATTACCATCGTTGAACCATGATTGAGGTTGGAAGATGGCATGTTACAATTGGCAGGGTAAAGTGGTTGCTCATTTTCATCTACCAACTGCGTATGTTTCTCCTTATAAGAGCTTCCTGACATTTTTGAATTGATGGAATATTTTGTGCATCTGAACTCGATTATGAATCAAGATCCTGCAAATTTGGATACTTTTTTATTCAGATTGACATGGATAAAATAAATAAATTCAATTAGATCATTGGAATATAAATAAAATATGAACTTATTAGAGATGGAAAGGGAGAACTCTGTGATAGACTTAGAGCAATATGGAACAGGATGGAATTTGACGAATTGGCCATTTGATATTATAAGTTTTTCTCCCTACATTTGAAAAAAATAAACAATAATTTTTTAAGAATAAGGCAACTTTAAGCGAAAAATGTATACTATGAAATATTGCAAGTCATGTGGATGCATCCTAAAAGATAATTTAAGATGAATATACTATTTTATGTGCAAATAAAAATCCAGATAACTTTTAAACCATAACAGTGTGTTTATTTAAACAAAATGCATCGGTGTGTCTATAAACAATATAAAGCACCAAGGCATTTAATTACGAACCGCGCGGGTTCTCATGAATTCAAATAAATAAAAAAGAGTTATATGATATTGGTGCTCCAAAACTTTTCAGCGCACCGGTGTGTTTTATAAGCGAATGCACTGGTGTGTTTTATAAACAAACGCACATGTGTGTTATATTAATAAACGCACCGGGGTGTCGTAAAACTTAAAAAATAAAAATAAAAACGTGACTTTGTTATTTTACAATTGAAAAATGAGCGGGAAATTAAAATCTAATTTCATAAATTCCTTTAAATAGTAAAAATCTATTCACTATTTCATTATTTTACCAAAATTTACAGGGGAGAGATTTGCAAGAGAGACATACCAGAGAACACTGTGGAGCAGCATAATACTTTGAAACAACATAATTATTTAGAAGATCAGAATTTGAAGGTTATGGTGATTCATTGAAAACCTTTTTCATAAATTCCTTTAAATAATATTAAGCTATTAACTATTTTACTATTTTGCTAAAATTTACAGGGGAGAGATTTGCAAGGGAGACATATCGGGAAGCATTGTGGAGCAACAAATCAATACTTTGGAACAACAAACTTATTTAGAAGATCAAAATTTAAAGGGTATGGTGATTCATTAAAACCCTTTTGGAGCAACAAAATTATTCAAAAGATCAGAATTTGAAAGGTTTTGTAATTCACTCAAAACCCTGCATAGTAAAAATTTTAAATTTTACTGATGATTATAATAATTTTTTTTATAATTTGTATCCCTATTTAGATTTAATTAAAATTTAGAAAAAAATAAAATTATACTTACTTTAAACCCATGTTTCTTATTGCTTATGTGATTGCAAAATTTCACCTTAGGGTTTAACTCCCTCTATCACTTCGTAATTACGACTTTTCATTTTAGGCATTTTAGATTCAATGGGTTTGTGTTTCCATATAAAGGGCATTTGACATGTGATGCAAAGGGACCACTTATTGCATCGGATACAAGCCCTCTCGGCCTTGTCACATTTTTTTTTTTTTAAATTTGGGTTATCGATGCGCCTATTTGAATATAACGCACCAATGTGCTTACTGATAAAAAGCACTGAAAATGCTGCAACATAATTTTAAAAAAAATCGTTCATCGGTGTGTAATTTTGTTTGTTCATGGAATTTTTTATTTTCATTTTTTTACTCTAGGAGTGGTTCTATTAACAATACATATCACACCGTTGTAATTTAAAGTGTGTTTTAAAAATATATCTTTTGATATCAATGTGTTTCATATATGGAACACACCGATGCTTTAATCTTATTAAAGTGCACCGGAAACCCGTTTTTTTTTAGCTAAAAATTATGTGATTTATTTATAAAATATATTTAATAGCTTGTGTATTGAATGATACAGGTTGTATATTGATAATAAAAAAATGTGTGAGAATATTTTGAAAGTAACAAAAATTATAATCGACACAATGATAACACATCCAAAAAAGGCAAGTTCTTTATAAATTCTATATAAAATTAATATGTTAAAAAGACAAGTTCTTTGTAAATTCTATAAAAAATTAATATGTTTGAACTATATATAAGTTTAACTAGTATGTATTGGTTAGTGTGTGTCATGCATAACCATAAAATGAGGAAGCTCGATAAGATTCTTTGTGATCTAAGTGCAGAAGAGCGTAAAAGCTTGATGGAAAAATTGCAAAAGGATGAATCTGGTGAATGAAAAAGTTCTATTCAATATGAGTTCTTTTTTAATTTTTCATTAATAATATACTTAAAAATATTAGATAAGATGTTTCAAAAAATCTATTAATTCACATATGTTTAATGTTCTACAGGGACCAACAATGAAGGAACAAAATGTTGTTCTAAGAAAATAAAAATTATAGAAGATGTAAATTATGATGAATTGGTCCTTAGCTCATCTGGAGTGATGTAGGAGGTTAATGAAAGGGGGGGGGGGGAACTTTTACAAAACAATGAAGGATATAGTGGAGCGAACGTATAGACATACTTTCCACTTACAATACAAAAATCAATCCAATGATTCCAAGAACCAAGTTATATCTAAAGTACAAGAAACTTTTTCAGAGCAATGGTTAATGAGCCCTGTCAGACTTGCAATAGAAAAAACATACAACAACAAAAAATAATTATTCAAAAAGTAATATTCCTAAAAATATTTTTCTAGAATATGTATATATTACTACAAACATTCATTTATTAATATCAATTTTGTTATATTTAGTTTTCATATATCAATATAAAAATAGTTTATTGTCATGTTACTTTTTCCAGGAAGATTATGAAAATACCAAAGGATCAACGAGCTGATATTTGAAATATGCCAGTAGGAATGTCCAAAAAAATGTACAAGGAGATGGTCAGAGAAATGGACATAATTGCATCGCAGGAGGAGCCATCTCAATAACAACGTACTTCAAATGTATGAAATCATTGAATTTTTCTATTAGTTACATATAAATAAATAATTTAGCATTAAATATTAATTCTCTAGTATTTTCTTGCAGAAAAGAAAATAAAATGGAGCCCATTCAGGACATAAAATAGGAGGACAAGGAAGAAAAGGGTTGATAGCAAAGTTTGTGAGTAATTGTTATTTCCTTATAACATTAACTTAAAATTTCATTTTTGTATATATTTAAGTTGTTTTGCAACAGTCATCCTTGAATGTCTCCCAACAGGTGCTAACATACAAAGAAGAGCCATCGGAAGAATCAATTGACATTGGGTTAAGTAAGGGTTGTGAGTATATGTTGGCATATCAAAAATTAATTGTGGAATTTGTAAGTATCTATGTCGTTTTACTTCTCTCATTTTATAATCAATGGAACACAAAATATCATTTATATTAAATCTATGATTTATTATGGGGTATAAAACTTGCAGGAAACAAAGTATGGAAATGTGCCAACAGAAGAGTTGTTGAGAGAAGGCATGAGATTTGGTTTTGAAAGAATGTGTATCATTCAGGACTCAATTATTTCTATGGTACATCGTTTTTCATTTTAAATTCATGTATATTATTTATTTCAACTTTCATTATTCTCACTAATGTAGATACATTCATTACACTTTATTTTTATTTTTGTAGATGGAACTTGAAGAAGAGGAAAACAATCGAGGCAATTAACAAAACATTCAACCAAATAACCCAAGTCATGGAAGTAGCTCAAGCACTAACTACACTTCCAGTGAAGAATCATGATCAGTATATTTGGATATCAATGCAAGTTGTTGTATTTTTTGAAATAATTGTCTATGAAAATCAGACATTTTGTTTAATGTAATGGACATAGTGTCCCAATAAAAAGACAATGGGTTACCAATAAGTGTCCCATTTTGTATGACAAAGAGTCTCTTATTCATATATAACAAAATACATTTTATTTTATTCAGTTGCGTTGTCCAACGTCGATGTGAAATGTTACATCATTGATTAAATATATGGATGATTAAATATTATAATGAAGAGATGTGAAATCTGATGATATAACAAATTAATCCAAACATCACATCCAAATGCACTACTCAAAATTTAATTTATATGAATATTGTTATAAGATATATGTCAATTTGTTTTATGAACAATGGAATTAAAAAATAACAATAATTGCACTGCCACATGTCGATGTTTCTAAAAAGAGAAAATGAAAACTAGTGCATTTAATGCTAAAATGCTAAAAAACATCGGTGCATTTAGTAATTAAAAGCACCGGTGCTAATATATAATGAACCAGAACCGATCATAATACTATTTTAACAACAACAATTATAATAATAAATAACGGTCTTCCAGTGCGTTTAATTACAAAAGTGCATTGGTGCTTCTGTATCATACTTCTGCATCGGTGCATTCTAAATTTCGTGTACCAGTCAGGTTTGACTTGTAACACACCGGTGTATGGTATCATATATTCAACAAGTACATTTTATCATAGATTCGACTGGTGCATTGTTGTTGTTAAAGCACCGGTGTGTTATGATTTATAAGAGCACCAGTGCCCTAATTGTTTTTGGACAACCCCGTTGCTTTCTGTGAAATCTCAGCACCGGTGCTTTAAGTTTGAGAATGTATCAGCGCATGGTATCATAGATTCGACCCATGCATTGTTATTATTAAAACACCGGTGCATTGTTGCTATTAAAGCATCGGTGCATTAGTATTTATAAACGCACCGGTGCCCCGATATTTTAGGACTGCCACGGTGATTTCTGTGAAATGTAAGCATCGGTGCTTTATGTTTGAGAATGCATCGGTGTGTATACACCATGAAGCGGACTGCCTACAAAAAAATCCGCTAAAACCTCCGCCCGCCCAGATTTTTTTAGTTATAATGAAGTTTCGTTATAATCTCTGCAAAAATGTCCGCTAGCAAAAATGGATGTTTTCATGGAGGTTTTTTTGACAATTTTTGCCAATTTTGTAACACTAAAAACCTCCGCTATAACCTTCACTACAAGGTATTTTCCTTGTAGTGACTACAGGCATTGTAATAGGAATGGTCACCAAGATCACTAAAGATGTATTAAAAGATCATATAGTTGGGCCCTCTAGAGATATTAATTTTATCAATTCCTTTTTTAACACTCTTAAAAGAGAGATAGGCCCCATGTCGAGAGATGCAACAACATATGAAGTCTCTCTAAAGAAACTCATATTTAGGTGAGTATTAGGAATATCTTCCCAACATGAGGTTTGGGAAACCTATATTAAATACAAAGAACAAGGTTGATTGTAATATTTTTCAAAGAATGTACAGTTTTAAAAGGTTTTAGGAAAAGGACAAAAGAAAAGAAGTCAAAGGGTTGTAACTGTCCAAGGGAATGCAAGAAGTCCCAAGAAACAATTGCAGCTTATATACTACATATGTCCAAGAGCACCTTGTATCAAGGGCTCTAGCTTTTTTTAATTTGAGAACTATTTCAAGAAATTTAATGAGGAGAAGCCCTCGAGGCCATTTTTTGAATAGGAGCAATGGTGTCGTGTCATGGATTCTCGGTGAACTATTTTGAGTGTTAGTGTTGTCATTTACACCACTGTAAAGTTATATTGTTAATGTATTGACTATTCTTTAGTGAATTTTATGGTTTTACATTTATGTTTCTTATCTGATATTTATTGTTCTGAGATGGTAGTAGATGGTTGTGAGCGGTTTGTTATTACAGACTCATTTGTTTACACGTATCATTCATGTTTATGTGTTTGTACTTTTCTCTAACATTCATTTGTTTTAGAAGTACAAACAAGAATTTGTAATTAATCTTCTATATGCTTACTTAGTTTTTCTCCTATCCAGGATAGGTTAGAATAGTTTACTTTATGCACTTAGAGTAATTTCATACTACACACTGCATCCTGCATTCCATAACCAACCCCACTCATTTTTAGTAATGGTTGTCGAGCTAGAATCCAGGGGGTCTCCTATCCCAAATGGTGTGAGGTCTAATTGGGATTTCTTACCGAGGAGCATCCCTATCTATTTAAGGGAACTTTTCCCACATCAACATGGCATCCACTTGGTACGATGGTGGTCAATGGGGTAGGTCAACTTGTGGGAGGCATAACTTCTGCATACGAGCCTCGATTGAGGTGATTTTTGAATTGTTAGAAAGCCTTCAATGTGTCGAATAGAATCAAGGGATTGGGATCTATGATCACCTATTTTTTACCCCAAAAAGTGCCATTTGATGCCTCAATTTGACTTTGGAAGGTTTTCGACCCCAAATCTCCAAAGTGGGACTTGCCACTAAAATGGGCCTTGCAAGCCAATTCCTTCAATTTTTCCACCCAAAAACTACCAATGTAGATGACAAATTAGATAATGATCCATTCTGGATCATCATTAATTTCTCTTGGTTAGTTTGTAAGGGTTTATACAAGCTAGATAAAAAAAAATTAACAAAAGCTGCGAAATTTATATTATCAAAAAGGCGCGGTCGAAACCACTGAGAAGCTACAAAATCCTTTAAAATTCAGGTGAATCGAGGGCCTCAGTTAAACCATTGTTACAAGCTACTAATGACTATTTCAAATACTCAAATGAAAACTTCACATAAAACAACCTTACTGAATACACTCGAAAAACAAATCTAAGGATAAAAGTGAAGACACATTGCATCTAAATTAACCTGATGGGGAGGAACACGCCGATTTGGATAACTTACGGGCATGACTTCGTGTTACCATTGGTTGATATGTGGCATGTGATGTCTTCTTCTTTCTTACTACTATCCAACCTTCATTTGCATATGTTGAGGTACTTATGATGTGTGTAATTCCTAGATTGCATTGATCTGGAGCTTCTATTTTTTCTTCATCCAATACCCCAACATCATTAGCCCGATTTGCCTAACAAGCTGATGGTTGAGGAGAAGAGTGAACTTGAGGTCCCTCATCTGAAACCTGAGGGGAAGACGCCTATTCCTCTGACTTCTGATTGGATTATGGACTCGTGACTAATAATAATGAAGTTGGCTAAGGAGGAATATCTGACTGAGATGTCTTTTTACTTGCTTGACGGGGCTTCGAGATAACTTGATGGTCGTCATTTGATCCCACCCAACAATTCGATTTTTAAGGCTTTTGGTTCTTCTTGGGCCCTTTCGAACGATGGGATGCAAGATGTCATGTTTCAAAACAAGATCTGTAATGAAAGGAAACTCTCTCATAGTCTAGTTTCTAAGACCAAGAATAATTTTTACAAGTAAGAATAACTTCAACTTGAAATCCTTTGTTGAAGTCCATTTCCACAAAAATACGAGAAAAAGTGGAGGTTTTGTGCCTTGAAGTTTCACGACTCTCATAGTGGAACTTTCCCAACGCCGAACCAATGGCTTCAAGAGAAGGTAAACCCCAGAAATGCAAAGGAAGGTTGGGAAGCCTCACCCAAACATGAGATGAGGAGAGAATGTCAGTAGCTAGATCGAAAGAAGGAGTACAGGGTTTCATGCACAAACCTAAGTTGCCCCAAAACTACAGACATGAGTTGAGAATCAGATCATGATCTTCCTCATTGTCGAACTCAACAATGAAGAATCCTTTAGCACAAGGATGAATGAAAGTTTATTGTTGCATAATAGGAATCCAGGTAGCCAAGATCCAACTATTGAGAGCAATTAAATTTGGCCAAAAACCATTGAAATAGTAGACCAAACTCACAGATCTGTAGTATTCTTCCTCCTCCTCAACATCTTGACCCATGGGAATGACCAGGGGAGGGGCTTCCTAAACCAGAAGAAACAAAGAAGAAAGAGCAGATCTCCGATGAAAAACCTCATGGAAAGAGGCCCCAAACTTCGAAGCAGAAATTGATCTAGACATCGAGCAGGAGGGAAAATCCCCACTGCTTGGGGCACCCGCAGAGAGGGACGTTGATCCAAAAATAAATACTTGGTTGAGTTTTAAGCATGTGTTAAATTACCATTCAAAAACTTAAATGAGGAAGGATATTTTAATGAAAGAATGTTGCAGCCACCATAAAGAACACAAAACAGAAAGTAAACATTGAAAACAACAAACCATAACACCAATATTGTTAATGGATTTCGGCAAGGTTGCCTACGTCTCAAGGCCTTTGTATCAGTGGGGGATGTTTTCTTATTAATCTTCAATGCGGAAAAATTACATCAAAAGTATCTCAAATGGATTACAAACTGGTTTGAATGTGTTCTTCTCGACCTCAAGAATCCAACACAACTAATGACACTGAAAAAGGTTGAGCGTATCTCCCGGAAATGGCCTCCAAAGTTCACTTCCTCAATGGATTCCCTACATAAAAATGGCTTAAGCTTTCAAATTCTTCAACATTATGTCGTTTCTGAACCTCCTCATGCTGTCAAAAATCTATGGTTTTTATAGATCTGGAGTTGGGGTTCCTCCCAACTCCCCCCGAAGATCTAGCCTAAAAAAGGGCTCCATATCCTCCAAAAAAGGTCAAAATATACAAAAATCAGGCTTAAATCAGCAAAAATATCCAACCATAGGTTAAAAACCCACTTCTGGAAAAAATATGTGCGCCAGCCCCTTTGTCTATGGCTCATGGTCATATGGGAAGCGCCATATTTCCTTTGGGTGAGCGCGGCCCTAGAATTTTTCCCTTGGTCTTCAACCCCTGGTTACATGGAGGGCCACGGGGCTAAGTGGTAGTCCCAAACGGTCACGCCCTTTGTTTTAAACCCTTGTTCTAATGCCTTGGTCACGGGCTAGCCCCCTGCCAACCGAGCCTTATCCCCAAACCTCTACCATCCTTCAATTTAAATTAAAATTATTCCATATGTATAACAAGAAACATACGCAGCTCGAGCAGTTGGCGTTGGTGGTTAGACCATTGGCTAGTCTGAAGGTCAGGGGTTCGAGCCCGACAAAGGTGAAATTTTTTTGACCTAGCCATTCTTGGCCAAATATGGGGTGCCACATGGTGCCCTGTGATTGGACTGAACAATCTAGTCATCGACCCAAGCACCTGTACAATCAACGCACAGTCAACCCGCACGCCATGTGTCGACCTGTCATCCTGCCACGTCACTATCGTACCTACCACATGTCATGCTACCATTCATTTCAAGTCACATCTGTACATCCACGTGTCGTACCTAGAGCATGCCACATGTCGCCACATCAGCGTCTGTACAACTACATGTCACTTTCGTACAGTGCCACCTGTCAAAATATTTACATGTCCAACTCAACCCTGGAAATGAAAAAATGAGTGACATGTGTCACCTTTTGGTGCCGCCACATGTTTCTGTTAATGTCATCATGACATCATGATGAAGTCACCTGACATGTCATGCTAACGTACTGTCGACGTCAGAAGTAGGACCTGTTGACTGTTGACTTTGACTTTTTTTGTTGGTTTGGGAAATCGATCAGAACGCAATAACTTTCTCATACAGTGTCCATTTTCGGAAAAAAAATATATGCCCAGAATTGGTGCGATGAGCTCGACGCAATGGCATTGGTTTTTTCCGATTCCAATAACTTTTTTTTTTAGGTCTTCCTGGATCCATTTGGATCACGCCTCCCCACTAAGACCTTTTGGTCCTCCAAAAGGATATTAACCAGTCATCAAGTGCAGAATAGGCCTCCCCACTTGTCCTTTGTCTTTAAACTATGTCTTGTCCACCTATCGCATCATAATCAATTTCATAATAACCATGAGAACTGAAAGCATATTGTTAGCCAATTGAACTCATTCACATCTTACTGAAGCCACTACCATCCATGTAGAAAACATTAGCAACGATAACATAAGAAACATAACTGAAACTGAACCAATATGTTTGATGTGTTTGTACGACAATAACTTATCTTGAAGCAGAGTATGATTGAATTTTGATTCTACAACCATCTCATGTTCATGCTTAAGATCAATTGCTTTACTTGGCACAATTATAGGTGTATCGCTTGCATAAGTTGCCTTCTTTAATTGTTCCATTGTGACAAGAGATTGATTTGGTTTTATATGATGAGCATGCACAACATATTCATTGCCTTCTTTAGATAAGTGATATTGATTATATTCCATGTAGAAGATTGTTTTGCAATCATATAAATAAGGGCTACTTAAGACCATTCCACATGTTTCTGGCGGCACCACATCACATGTTACTTCATCCACATACTTAGATGTAATTGCAAACTTTATGATACATTGTTTTGTTATGGGCAATTTATGATCTTTGCTTATCCAATTAAGTGAATAGGGTGTGTGATGCATCTTAGTGTTTAATCCCAATTTCTTAACCATTTCTTATGAAATTAAGTTAGATTGAGATCCATTATCTATCAATGTGTCGATATTAGTATGTTTCATTATGACCCTTATATGAAACAATTTATTTCTTGAATCAAAACCATCACCAATTTTACCTGTCAAACCAACTGTTGTGATTTTAGTCTCATCACCTGAATCATACCCCAAGTATATTGGTCATGTTGTTGTTTCAACTGTTTGCCTCCCTTTCCTCTCTTTGAACCACTTTGGTCTCTTCTCTGGGTGCAATTGCCAGCAATGGTCATCATCATGCCCTTCTTTCTTGCAATGCTTGCAAGAGAGCTTCTCTTCCTTCATTGTTGTTGAATTTCCTTTCTTTCCATTCCCCTTTCTTTTGTCTTCTTTCCTTGAAGATGATTCCCCTGATACACCAACTCCTGTTTTCCCTACTTCAATATACGTTGCTTGAACAGAAACCTCATCAAGATTAGTAGGTCCAAACATAAATACAGTGTTATGAATATGTGCAGGTAAACCTCCTATGTACTTCATAAGAGTTTATTGTGTATATAATGGAATATTTAACATTAATGCCATCTTACGAAATTCATCTGTGTATTCTTGCACCGTTTGTCCTTTCCTTAGTTTAAGACATTGCCATTCAATTAAATCTTTTTTTCTTATAACCCAAAGGATAAAACTTCTTTCTAAATGCAAAAAAAAAATCTTGCCATGATGGAAATACATTACCAACTTGTTGAGTACCATGTTGCATTTTACTTTGCCACCAGAAGATGAGTGGTGTGCCTACAAGATGAAGCGGTGCCAATTTGATTTGGGTTTTCGCATCGTTGATTTGTTGCACACTACAATAAACCTCCATCTGTCTGACCCAGTGGTCAAGCCTCTCAGCATTGAATTCCCCATCATACATGGGAAATTCAAATTTTACATCAAGCTTAAGTAATGGCATATCATGCTTATGTTTATGAGAATGTTTTCTTGCGGTAGAAGTTGAACTTGTACTTGAAGAAGAAGAAGATGGAGAAGAAGGAGGTGAAGGAGGAGTTTTATGAGGGTCCTCTCCTTCATTCGTTCCAAGTAATCACCATATAAGACCTTTACCATCTCTGACATGGCAAATAAAGTATTTTGAAACTCTATCTCGTTTTGAGACATTCCTTCTTCAGATGTCATCTTCTCACTTTGAGATGCCCTCTTTCTTGATCCAATCTCAGGATCTCCTTCTAAAAGCTGGCCTTCACAATGACTGATCCAAAAAGGATCCAGAGAAGGCTAAGAACAACTCAGAACGCGCAGAAGCAACTCAGAACACTCATAATGGCTTCAACAAACAGAGAAAGGGAAAAAATTCAAAGTTTCCAAAACTCATTTAAAATGGCATGATCGTGAAGAGCGCGTCGCAAGATTTCTAACGGTAGAAACAACTCATCAAACGAAGTTACGAATCAAAAGATATAAACGGTCAAACTTCATGTCAAATTTGGTCAAAAGTCAAAAGGTCAAGGTGACACGTGGCACGTTCATATAGATGAGTTAGCATGGGATGATTTGGCAAGGTCTTACATATTGATGGCAGACATGTGGGAAAATTAGGTGATGACACCATCATTTTCGTGGACAAATAATATGGTGCCATGTGGCCCAGTCATGGGCTGCCACGTGGCACCCCTCCAGTGGTTTGTATATGTAAAAATATATGACTCCACCGGATTCAAACCCGTGACCTCCTCTTATCCCAAAGGCCCCACATCTCCGCACTAGCCAACCTTCCAATACATGTTCCTTGTTTATACTATGGAACAGATTTTATTTAAGTTTAATAAATGTTTCATGTGGGGGAGAAAAGGGCTCGGCCTTCGGCCCAGCCTTTGTTTCTAAGATAATCCATGCGACCATACATTATTCAGCCTTTGTTTCTATAATACTCCATGTGACCATACATTATTCAACACTCTACCATATATGGCATTCCGCCTAACCTCCGCCAACTGTCCACCGATTTTAATAACGATTCTTCCATTCTAGTGGTTGTCCGCCAGATTTGGTAGGGTGCTCTAAAACTGTTATAACAATGTGCTAAAAAGGGGAGGCCCATGGGATTCAATCTCGGGACCTCCGCCTAACCAAGTTCTAAATATATCTATGCCAACCAATGCGCCCAACCTCCTCATCAATGCTAACTGCCCAAATTTTGGTATAACAAGGGGTGTTCGCCAGAGTTCGGAACAGAGAAGAGAAGAGATCAAACTAAGTGCACTCATACGGATTTTGTAAGGACTGGGTCATGCTTTTTGATATTTCTTAGTCATTTATTATAGGAGCAATGGCACAAAAACCGAGGCAAGGGTGTCTCTTGGGCCGAAAAGTGTCAGACTCGGATCGAGGCATGGAGACAATCATTTTTAGGTAAAATGATGCCACGAACGCATTTGTGGTGTTAGTTTTCTGATCTAAGAAAGCCTTTCATAAATTAACTCCAGAATGAGGTACTTATGTATTTTGCCCAATTCTTTTGTGGAGTTAATAAAAAGACCTACCCATTTGAGAATAGGACTTGGAGACGTAGTCCACCAGGGACGAACTTCGTTATCAAGTTCTTTGTATTCATATTGCATGATTATGTCACTTTCCTTTTGAGGTTTTCCTTCTTTATGGTGTACTTTTTTTTATGCTCATTTAATACAATTCTTTAATAAGTCACCTGACGAAAAGATATCGGATCATGTTGCTATCAGAGCAGTCGTCTTTGACTTGAATTGTTGAGTATGAATGCTTACTAGGGCCAAGCATAAGCAGGGCGAAGGAACTCTTAAGACTTTCAATATTGAAGTTGGTCGTGCATCCTAAAGGAAGAATATGGCAGAAGAGGACAAGAGTGATGAATAGGAGACAAACTTTCACATGGTTTTTTTATCGCATGTCAGAAATGGTCGAACGAATGTATGGAGATTACGAGAAGAGGATGAAGAAGAAAGGGAAGAAAAAGGAAGCACATGCAGATGATGATGCTTCGGTAAATCAAGGGGCCGGAGGAGATCCTCCTGAGCCTCCATCTTTGCCTGGACGTTCTAGTTCTTCTTCCTCTGAGCATTCTCATCATTCTCATCATTCTAGCCATAAAGCCTCTTTTAAGAAACCATTATTAAACTTGATGTAAAGTTTGCTTTACCTATGTTCAATGGAGATGTTAATCCTGAAAAAACTAGAGGAAGTTAAAGTGCAACTGGGTTCTCTTCAGTTGGAAGGCACCGCTCTCATATGCTGGGAGAGCAAGGTAGAGGACATAAGTAAGTGTGGTAATCTTCTTTCCTCATATTCATAATTTAAATCAGAGATAAGGAAGTAGTTCTATCCATTAGGGTATTTACATAAAGCAATGATGGAATGTCAAACTTTGAGGCAGAGTAAAGGTCAGACTGTACAAAGTTTCACAGAAGAATTTAGGAAGAAATCTCTTGCACTGAATATTCCTTTGGATTCTTATGAAAATTTAATGAAGTATATTGGCGCACTTCACAGTTATATTCATCATACTTTGCTCTTGTTTAACCCACTAGTCTTGACGAAGTTTGTGTGCAATCCACTCAACTTGAGAACAGGGGGAGACATTTTCAAGAAGATCCCACGAAGAAACCTTCCAATTTACCACAAAATACTTTCAAGAAGTTCAAAACGACAAGAAGACCACTACAGTAATGAGAGAAGGAGGAAAACCATCTTGCACTCATTGCAAGAAGGCAGGTCACGATGAAGAACATTGTTGGAAACTACATCCAAAAAAGAAACCGAAACAGTTTGGTGGAAAGGGGAAGATGAAGACCGTTGCTACAGTGCAACAAAATCTTGGTTCCCAATCATGAGATGAAGGAAAGATCACAACGACTGGAGTACAAGGTAAAGATTCTCTTCATGCTAATTCAAGTTCCAATGATGAATCTCATATTGATGAACGAAAGAGGAATGAATCATTTCATATATGAGTTGTATCTAAACATACTAAGATAGATACATTATTTGATCTGGGTTCCCAAGTAAACCTAGTATTTGAAGCACTTGTCAAGAATATGGGTCTTATAATGAAACCACATCCAAAGCCTTATCCTCTTGGTTGGGTATGTGATCAAGCAAAACTTAATGTCACCAAACAATGTAGGGTCAGATTTTCTATTGCTTCGAAGTTGATTGATCAAGTGGATTTGGATTGTACCACTTGATATATGTGGCATAGTGTTGGGAAGTTTGTATCTTTATGATAGAAAAGCAATCTCCTTTCATCATGAAAAAAAAATACCACCTTACTAAAGGGGGAGTGGAATATATTGTTAGAGCTCACAAAATGAGGGTAAATATGTTAGTGCAGGGCAAATTAAAAGACTCATAACCACTAATAAGAGATATGTACTCATGATCACCAAAGAGAAAGATGTTGGGACATCCAACGCTTTCCAAGGATGTGATCTGTCTCATAAAAAGGAATTAATTGATATTGTTTCTAAGTATGATAATATTTTTTAGGAACCGGATGGATTACCTCCTAAGAGGGAAATCCAACATGAGATACATATTCAGCAGGATTCTCCTCTTCCTAATGTGGGCATGTACAGGATGTCAGTTGTGGAGATGATAGAGATCAAGAAGCAGGTACAAGGCTTATTGGATCAAGGGATCATCAGGCCCAGTTCATCTCCTTGTGGTTCTCCGATCATGATGGTGCCAAAGAAAGATGGCACATGGCGAATGTATGTCGATTACCGTGATTTGAATAAAATAATGGTGAAAAATCAATACCCTCTTTCTCGCATAGATAATTTACTTCATCAGTTGAAGAATGTTGTTTATTTCACTAAGTTGGATTTGCGCAATGGATACCATCCAATTAGGATCGCAGAACAGGATGCATGGAAGATTGCATTTAAAACCAAACAAGGATTGTTTGAGTGGTTAGTTATGTCGTTTGGGCTTTGCAATTCTCTGAAAACTTTCATGCGTGTGATGAATGATGTATTCAAGCCTTTCTTGGATGACTTTTTGATTGTATATTTAGACGAAATTCTTTTTTTTAGTGGGACTTGGGATAAACATGTGAGGCATGTAAAGCAAGTATTGGATACTTTTCAAACAAAAAGTTATATGTGAAAATGTCTAAATGTGAATTTGGCAAGACTGCACTTGTATACTTAGCTCATATCGTCGGAGGAGGAAAATTGAACATTGATCCTTCCAAAATTGAAGTAATTGTAAAATGGCCTGAGCCAAAAAGTGTGACTGAGATCCGAAGCTTCTTGGGTGCAATCCAGTATTGGAGGAGCTTCATTCCCAACTTCTCCTTTATAGCAGCGCCTTTGCATGCCTTAACTAGTGTGAAGAACACTTTTCAGTGGGAAGGAAGGCAACAAAAAGATTTCAACATTTTGAAGGAGAATATCAATACCGCACCAGTATTAGCACTGTCGAATCCTCAATAGTCGTTCGAGATCGAGACAGATGCCAATGGATACACCATGGGTGTAGTATTGATGTAATATCGTAAGCCTATCTGTTATCACTCTGAAACTTTTAACCAAGTTGTTGTTAACTATCCTACATATGATAAAGAGTTGTATGCATTAGTTCAAAGCGTAAAGAAATGGAAGCACTACTGGTTAGGGAAGGAAACCATCATATGTATAGATCACCATCCCTTACAGTATATTCAAGCATATACCAAATTGCAACAATATTGACACTACAGATGGATGGGTTTTCTACAACAATTTCATTTGGTAATCAAGTACAAGAAGGGTACAAGTAACAAGGTAGTCGATATGCTTTCTAGACCTCCTATTATTGCTTCTATTATTTTGAAGAATACTTCTTTATATCATGATAGATATGCAGAACAATATGCCATCGATGAAGATTTTAAAGAAGTATATGAGAAGTTAACCCATGGTGCACATGTAGAGAACTATTGTCTGGAGGGAAAATTACTCTATCATCTTGGGAAGCTATGTATTTCTACAAGTGAATGAGTCCATGTGATACGAGAAGCTCATACTTCACTTGTGTCTCGGCATTTTGGGGTAGGAAAAACTATGGCTCGTTTGCAGAGGTTTTGTTATTGGCCTCAAATGAAAGCAATTGTAACTAAATATGTAAAGGGGTGTGTGATGTGTTCTACTTGTAAGACCACTAATAGAAAATTGGGGATATACTCACCACTTCATGTTCCATCCCATCCATGGGAAAGCATTTCCATGGATTTTGTAGGGGGTTTACCAATGACCAAAGGGGGTCATGATTATTTGTATGTTGTAGTGGATAGGTTCAACAAGATGTGTATCTTGATGCCATGTAAAAAGCAGATCGTTACTAGGTAGACTGTTAATCTCTTCTTTTAGTATGTTTGGGTTCACTTTGGATTACCAACGTCCATTGTCTCGAATCGAGGTACTCGATTCCTTGGGGATTTTTGGACTAGCTTGTGGAGAATGATGGACACCAAATTGAAGAGGAGCACTGCTTTTCATCCACAGACCGATGGACAAACAAAGGTGGTAAATATAACAGTTTTACTTTTGCTTCGAGGCTACTGCAGCAAGCATCCTAAGTTATGGGATGAACATATACCCTATGTACAACATGCTTATAACTGAGCTTTACATTCATGCACTTAGAGTTCACCTTTTGAGACATGTTTTGGGTACCTACCAAAGGTTCCTTTGGACTTGATGTATGGGAGAGATGCCGATGTGAATGAAGAATGAACAGAGGATAGAGCCTGCAAGTTCATTCAGAGGATCGAACAAATACGCCAGGCAGTGAGGGGATAGTTGGAGAAGAGTCAAGCACAATATAAAGCTTTCCATGACAAACACAGGGTTGATCATCAGTTCCAGGTTGGAGACCGGGTATGGCTTCACATCAGCAAGGAACGATTAAAGGATGAAGGCAAGAAACTCAAGCCTTTTCGATATGGACCCTTCACTATTTTGGAGAAAAGCGGCGCTAATGATTTTCGTTTAGATATTCCCCCTTATATGAAGATTTATTGAGTGTTGAACATAGAGAACTTGAAACTTTTTGAGCCTCCCATGATCATCGATCAGGATGAGGAAGTTTCAATACCTTCAGTTTATGAGTTTGCACCCGAGTACTTGGATGAGTTATAGGAAGATATCATCCTGGACAGAAGGACGAGGAGTTCACGAAGGGGTGATGTTGATTATCTTTGAGTAGGCTTATATACAAAGTGGATTGAGAAGGATAAAGTGAGGGGACTCTTCCCTCACTTACCAGTTGATTTATGAAATCTTTTGGTGGTCCAAAAATCTCTTAGTGGGCAGGCGTGCTCCAAAAAGGATCCAGAGAAGGCTAAGAACAACTCAAAATGCACAGAGGCAACTCAGAACGCTCAAAATGGCTTCAGCAGACAGAGAAAGGGAAAAAATTCAAAGTTCCGAAAACTTGGTGAAAATAGCATGATCGCAAAGAGTGCATCGCAAGATTTCTAACAGCGCAAATCTAACAGTGCAAACAACTCATCAAACAGAGTTATGGATCAAAAGATATAAGCGGTCAAAGTTAAGGTCAAACTTGGTCAAAAGTCAACAAGTCAAGGTGACATGTGGCACCACTGCAAGGGTGACACGTGGCACATCCATACATTTGAGTTGACATGGGATGACGTCGCAAGGTTGTACATATTGATGGCAGACACGTGGGCAAATTAGGTGATGACACATGTCATTTTTGTGGACAAATAATATGGTGCCATGTGGCACCCCTCCAGTGGTTGGTATATGTAAAAATATATGAGTCCACTGGAGTCGAACCCTTGACCTCCTCTTAGCCCAAAGGCCCCACATCTTTTTGCTAGCCAACCTTCTAATACATGTTCCTTGTTTATACTATGGAACAGATTTTATTTAAGTTTAATAAATGTTTCATGTGGGGAAAAAAAAGGCTAGGCCTTCGGCCCAACCCTTGGTTCTATAATACTCAATGTGACCATACATTATTCAACACTCTTCCATATATGGCATTCCACCTAACCTCCACCAACTATCCGTCGATTTTAATAACGATTCCTCCATTCTAGTGGTTGCCCGCCAGATTTGGCAGGGCACGCCAAAACTGTTATAACAATGTGTTAAAAAGGGGAGGCTTGTGGGATTCGACCCCAGGACCTCTGCCTAACCAAGTTCTAAATATAGTTATTCCAACAATTGTGCCCAACCTCTTTATCAATGCTAACCGCCCAGATTTTTGTATAAGAAGGGGTGTTCGCCAGAGTTCGGAACATAGAAGATAAGAGATCAAACCAAGTGCAACCGTATGGTTTTTATACGGACTAGGGCATGCTTTTCAAGATTTCTCAGTCATTTATTATAGGAGCAGTGGCATGGAAACCGAGGCATGGGTGTCTCTTGGGCCGAAAAGTGTCAGACTCCGATTGAGGCGTGGAGACAATCATTTTTAGGTAAAATGACGCCACAAATGCAGTGGTGGTGTTAGTTTTCTGATCTGAGCAAAACTTTTGTAGCTTAACTCCAGAATGAGGTATGCTTATGTATTTTTCCCAATTCTTTTGTGGATTTAATAAAAAGACCTACCCATTTGAGAGAAATACCCGAAGACGTAGTCCACCCAGGACAAACTCCATTATCAAGTTCTTTGTGTTCATATTGCATGCTTACGTCACTTTCCTTTTGAGCTTTTCCTTCTTTATGGTGTACTTTTGTTTATGCTCATTTAATACAATTCTTTAATAAGTCACCTGACGAAAAGATCCTAGATCAACAACTTAGCTTTTCCCTAGTAATCATGCAAACTCAAACAACCAACTGTCAACCTGCTCTGATACCACTTGATCCGAAAATGATCTTTTAAATATTTGGTTGAGTTTTAAACATGTGTTAAATTACCATTCAAAAACTTAAATGAGGAAGGAGATTTTAATGAAAGAATGTTGCAGCCATCATAAAGAGTACAAAACAGAAAGTAAACATTGAAAACAACAAACCATAACACCAATATTGTTAACGGAGTTCGACAAGGTTGCCTACGTCTCTGAGCCTTTGTCTCAGTGGGGGAGGATTTATTATTGATCTTCAATGATGAAAAATTACATTAGAAGTATCTCAAATGGATTACAAACCGGTTTGGTTGTGTTCTGCTCGACCTCAAGAATCCAACACAACTAACGACACTGAAAAAGGTTGAGAGTAGCTCCAGGAAATGGCCTCCAAAGTTCGCTTCCTCAATGGCTTCCCTACATAAAAATGACTTAAGCTTTCAAGTTCTTCATCATTATGTTGTTTATGAAACTCCTCATACTGTCAAAAACCTCTGGTTTTTATAGATTTGGGGTTGGCGTTCTCCTCCCAACTTCCCCCCAAGATATGGCCTCAAAAAGTGCTATAGATCCTCCAAAAAAGTTCAAAATCCAGTAAAATCGGGCTTAAATCAACAAAAATATCCAACCATAGGTTAAAAACCCACTTCTTGGAAAAATATGTGCCTCTTTCTTTGGTTCCTGGTCATATGGGAATCGCAATATGTTGTTGGGTTGAGTGCTCCCCTAGTCTTTGGCCCTTGGTCTTCGACCCCTGGTTACGTGGAGGGCCAAGTGGCTAAGTTGCAGTCCCAAACAGTCATGCCCTTTGTTTTAAACTCCTGGTCTAGTGCCCTGGTCGCGGGCTAGCCCCCCGCCGACCGGGGATTATCCCCAAACCTCCACCATCCTTCAACTTAAATTAAAATTATGCCCTATGTATAACAAGAAACATACACAGGTCGGGCGGTTGGCGTTGGTGGTTAGATCGTTGCCTAGTCCGGAGATCGGCGGTTCAAGCCCGACGGAGGTAAAAAAAAATTGACCAAACCGTTCTTGGCCAAATTTGTGGTGCCACGTGGCACCCTGTGGTTGAGTCGTATAATCCAATCATCGACCCAGTCACCTGTAAAGTCAGTGCACAATCATCCCATACGCCATGTGTCGACATGTCATCCTACCATGTCACTGTCATACCTGCCACATGTCATGTTATTGTTGGTGCCACATCACATACGTACAACCATGTGTTGTACCTAGAGCCTGCCACATGTCACCACGTCAACGTCCGTAAAACCATGTGTCACTTCCGTATAATTTCACATCTCAAAATGTTTATAGGTCCAACTCAGCCCTAAAAACACCAAAAATGAGTGACATGTGTCACCTTCTGGTGATGGCATGTGTCTCTGCTGACATCATAACGACGTCACCTAACACGTCATGTTGACATACTGTTGACGTCGACAGCATAGCATGTTTACTGTTGACTTTGACTTTTTAAAACTTGTTTGGGAAATCAATCAGAACCCGATAACTTTTGCATACGGTGTCCATTTTCAGAAAAAATAAATACATATATTTCCAGAATCGATGCGCTAAGCCCGACGCAATGGCGCTGGTTTCATTTAATTCTGAGAACTTTGATTTTTAGGCCTTCCTGGATCCATTTGGATCACACGTGTTCGTGACCACTGTAAATGAAGAAGTATGAAGCAGGTTGCACTTCCGACTCGCGCAGAGGCCGCAAGCGGCCAGGGTTAAACCCTAGTCGTCGTGCACCAAGGGAAGAGTGGCACCATCGGGATGATCCTTCGGCTTATTGTTGGGTGTTCGGTCTAGCCAAATTTACAAGCTAGATAATTAGTAATAGTTCTAAAGTTCTAAAAATAGGTCATGTAGGAAGCAATTTCCAACATATTTTGAACATTATGGAGGTTTTTTGTTTATAGTCATCTCTTTTTGTTTGTATTAAAAGTTTGGAGGGTACAATCACAACCCCTATTTTATTTAATACAAAAAACAATTGTTTTTGTTAAAAAAACGATCCTCATTATTATCATAATGATTAGCTATATGTCTCACATGTAAAGACAAAAATGACATATAAGAATTTAATTCCACATTAATATTATTAATGTTCAACAAATTAATTTTAAGATTTTATTGTTTGTTATGTAAGTTATAATTTTTTTACAATTACTTTTATGATTTTATAAGGTGTTAGGTAAGGTTTAATTTTTTCACAATAATTCATCATGAACATAGTTAATATATATTGTTTTGATAGTTGCATAAAGCTAAAGTGTAACATACCCAAACCACTCATCTAGGCGCATCATTGCAAAAACTAGTCTCTAATACCACTATGTAACACACTCCCTAGCCATGAACCAAGGTGTGCTACTATAAAACCACTATGCCATAGCTTTGTTAGCTCATTGTAACGTAGCTGTAACCCTCTTTGAGGCATGCTACATAAAATTTATGCCCTTATACAAAAATAAAAGGAAATATACAGTTCATCATGCCCACCAATCATGTATCAAACAACACACGCAAAAACCATAAACAAAAACTAGAACAACAACTCATAACATCATATAAATATTGAACTCAAAGTTATTATCCACAACAATTAAATATATGAACATGAAATGAACACAAAGGTCATCACTTATCTTTAAGAAACAAAGTTACAACCGTCTGCAGGGGATTAATGTTCCTCCCAACCATAGATCTATTGCTCCAATTCTCAACAGCGGATCACCCTTGAGCTGGAGCTATGTATCCACAAAAGAGGGTGTCCCTCATAGTCCCAACACTTCCCACGGTGGCTAGTTCCTCCTACAGCTATCCCAATCCAGCCAACTATCTTCCTCACAACCTACACAACCCATGGAAGGGGATCTCCCTTCACTGCTCATAGTCCTTTGGGCCTTCCCTCTTCCCTCTCAGGGCTCCACTGCACTTGGTCGGAAAAGAATCTCACTATTGGGGACACCAGGGATGTTAGTTTCTAGGAAAATTACAAACACAACTTACTGCACTCAAGAAAATCTCTCTCACAAAGAGTTCACATTGCAAGCATGACAACCCACTTCTTCAACTCTAGTGATCCACTCTCCCGTGCTCCTCTCCAATTGGTTGTCTTTGTTGAACTGTGTAAGCTCCTCATTGCTACTCCCGAAATTTGTGGTATCCTCCTAGATGCCTCATATTTCTTGCTGCTTCCCGACTCCTTTGACTGATTGACCCTCGTTTTTCCATACAAGTTCCTATTTTCCTTACTTACTTGACTCACACTCCTCCCAAGGAGGATTGTACTCATCCTCATGCTCAAAATAACTTCCTAAAGTGACTTTTCACACCCACCCTCTTACAATCATTCAATGATTGGCTTTAGAAACACTCCAAAGGAAATAGAAGGTTCATACACAAGGTAAACTCTAGACAAGGTGGGTTGAGATTAATACTTGTGATATTTCCCTTTTTGGACCACTTGGACCCTTCCCGCTCTTGTGGATACTTATTCCCCCCATTACTATGTTTGTATCCACCTGCACCGCCTTTATCTTTATTTAACGTTATGATTTACAAAGTTTACACATTACATCGCTTGGCCCATGGCCACGTATCTTGTAAAACATATCACTAAGCTGGGGTAAAATAGGGATGCTACATTCCCCTCCCCCTACAAAGTGCACTATCCTCAGTGCACATTACCATACACAATTTCATAATTACATAGAAATATTTTCACAGCTAAATACTTGCTACTTTCTCAAATTCACAACTCCTGCAGCAATTCCAACCACCAATCTCTCTTCCCCGCAATCTACAATACCCAAGGAAGTGTACCCCTTCACTGCTCATAGTCCCTCAAGCTGTACCACTTCCCTTCCAAGGCTAATGCATAGACCATGTAGGAATCATCCAAGATGTGGCTCCAAGAATTTACTAGCTACCAAAATGGAGTCTTCAAACTTTCAAATAGTTGTAAATGTGTTTCCCGCATTGCACCTTTACCTCCACTTTACTTCTTTCAAGTTGCAACAAGTCCACTGGACTTTCATCTTCTCTTCTCTTCTCTTCTATGGCTCAATTTCCTTTTGGTTGTAGTTAGTATTTCATTCATTTTTCCTTTGGAGTACATCGCCTCTTGAAGTTCTTCATTTTTCAATTGTCGTTGTAAGGATGTCCTATGCTTCACAATGTTGCCACAGGAAAGAATTCAACTCATTTTTCTTTCCTAACACACCCTCATGATTTTTAACCATCATGCCATATGCATTTATTAAGTTACCTCTTCCTTTCAATTCTCACCCTCCATGCTCAAGCATCCCCTTCTTTGTTACACAATCCCTCGGGCGATCCATCACTTCCCAAGGTGTTCTCGTGCAAGGAGAGTGCCAACTTACTACCAAACTTCCATTGGTAATTGTAACATGTGGAAATCATAGGATTCTTGTGTCCTAACAATATCTTCCTTCCCAAGATTTCAACTTTAGTAGCCATCATATCATATGTATCACATATATACAATCATCATGTGATATCATCATAGAAATTCACTTATTGATTTTTTCTAAATCTATTTCGTATAGGGAATTAAGTTTCCCAAACATGAGATTCCTTCTCAAAATGTTTGGATCTTGCAGCAGTAGCCATCGGTCTCCCTTATGGCTCACACCATTGCCATATCCAAGACTATTTGTCCTACAATTTTCTCAAGTTTCATTCAGCCAGATAGTTTGTCAGCATTCATACGCAATATCATCCCATTGCAACATTTGCAATCATCCCATGAAGGGAATATAGAATTATATTACTCTAAAAATTCAATCACTTCCAATTATTATTCATATTAAATGGAATGAAATTATCATTCCTTGCACACAGATTATCTAGCATACTAAAATTTTCATAATGCAATCAAACATTATCAACAAACCAATGTGCTAATACCCATGACCACATCTACACAATGCATCCTTGCATTGACTCCAGAATACCACATATCCATGTCATGTATTTCACCATGGTGAGTTGGAAGGTCCATCCAATTCCTCATCATATCATCCAAACTCTTCCCAATTACTTATACGATCATTTGGATACGTTCCTCTTCAAACCATACACAACACTAGGAGTGTGATCCCTTAGTGTCATTCAGTGTCAACAAAGGGGTTGCAGTCCAAACATCGGTTATAAGGGGGAAGGTCATTAAGAACTTGTATGGCACAATAGCCCTTCCATATAAAACAACAACATGGCCTCAAACATGGCTAGCTTTGTTGGAATTCATTTCTATAACAGGATTATACCTCTTGTATTGCTTTGGTTATTAGCTCACAACAAACAAAATACTAACATGTCATTATCCATATGAATGCACTCAAAAGTTAAACATATTTTTATAAATAACCCAGGCCCCTGGACTTGCCATGTGGAATCGTATATCATTCAATGATTGTATTCAAAATATGCAGTATTATCACATAATATTATGACTGAGGGAATTCTTACCTCATTCCCTTCAATATTTATGCAGCATAAGCACATCCAATTGATGCCTACATAATTGCCATCAATTTGTTTGATGTTACATGATTAGTTGATAGTTTGCAAAAGCTAGCAATATTCCTTTATCAAACCCTTTAATCAACATTTTCCATCCTTATTTGTCTTCATGTGGATGGCTATCACCAGCAACATCATCACTAGCACTTCCAGTCATGCAATAAACTCCCCTTTTCCTGGGCACAACATCCATTATTTCACATATAACAATAGACCATTCCTAGTCTACCACATGTTAGATGCATTCTCAAACATTTCCACGTGCACTAATGCATATTTATATGCACCAAAATTCATTCTCAATATTCCCATGATTGCATATGCATTCTAGCTTCATGTGTTGTACATGGCTATTTGACTGACCATATCATAATTGTTTCTACAATAATTGCATCAACCTTTGTTATCATTTTCCACCTTCTTTGTTATCCTTAGTTGTTCCCAAAACTCATTGGATTCTTGTAACCCTATGTGCTCTTACTCTAATCATTGTGCATTATTGCTTGCTTCCATGAGAAATTTCTAACCAAAACACACTAGGCCATTTTACATTATTAAGACATTATGTCTTATTGTCATTGAATCTTCAACATTCACCTGCTTTTCTAGATCAATCTGACTCAACTTTACCCTGTTTGAACTCTTCATCACTTGTTGTTCCTATACCATTCTCTTCTCCTCCCTTAGTCAAAACTCCAACATACTATAATGTTGCCTACATGTCTTCTCTCTAACTTCATAGAGATTGCTTTGAAGGATTCAACATTATTTTACATCCCATTGTGACCTCGAATGGAATTTCCAGCATTGTATCCTTTCCCAATAATTCCTTTCCCATTGAGATGGTTTATTTTTAGGTTTCGTCTCTTTTGCATACAATGTCAAGCTTACAATCATTTTCTTCTTCATGTGTATTCTTAGGAATTCCCTTTATGAAGACCACTTCCATGCTTGTGTTCTTTACGTTTCATCCCATTCTACTTTGAGAATGCACTCAGTACCCTTGAAATGCACTTGACATTTTCTATATGCACTAACAATCCCCTTTCATTGTTGTCATCATTCTTTGAGTATTGCAATATACTCCATCTAGCTCGATATCCACCTTATGATACCTTTTCCCATTAGTTCAATCTATTCATGGACTTTGATTAGTCCTAGAATCTATTTCAATTTATGGATTACCCCTCATTGAAGTCAAATTTCTCCCTTTTAGAACAACTCTACAAATAATGCATTTATTCATCCATCTATGGCATTCTTTAGAGTGCATGAGCCCTCGTTAATTCCTCCATGATCTTCTTACTTATGTACCATGCTTCCATAACATTACTTTGGTAACAATCAATGGATGTACTGCTCTAACTCTTCATAAGTTGATCCCTTGAGATGATGTAACATACTTCCATGTATGTATGTTGTCCCTTTTGATCATAATACAAGCTTCTTGGATTCCCAATTTTTCATGATTAAACTTGAGTTCATATCTCCACTTCTTCATTCGCGGCCTTTGTTCTTCTTGTGAATAATTCTTGACATAATATTCTTTCTTTAAGTGTCTCCACTCATCCTTAATCCTAGGTTCAAACCCTTCAACCTCTTTTGCAAACCAACTTTCATGTTTCCATGCTTTGCATCTCCTTGTATATCCATTGCATTAACATTATCGTGAATCGTAGAGGGTCTTTCTTTCACAACATCTACAATTGATGTGCAGTTTTGTCATCTGGATGTCCTTTAGTTATGGTGTGCTCATCCTATAAGGAGTCTTGGACACTGGTGCATCTCCAAGCATCAATTCAATAGAGAAATCAATGCGTCTCTTAGTTTCAACGTAGTAATTCTCCAATCTTCAAACTCTCCCGAGACTGAAAAACCTTCGAGACTTGGCACTTTATCTTTGGCAGCCTCCTCCATGTGAATTGCATAAAGTCGACATCCTTTCCTGACACTTCCTTTCAGCTGCCTAGCTGAAATTTCCCTAATTGTTACTGCTTTTGGAATGCCCTGAACTGATCGCAAGTTTCCTTCTTCATCAAGACATGTGAATGCCTTATTGTAACAATCTAGAACAAAATGATGTTTGTCCAACCAATCCATAACAATGATCCATAACAACAAGGAAATGATAATAACATAATGGTATAATGTTTACATCTACTCTACTTTGTTTGAAGCCTATTCTACAAAATGTGTAGCCATAAAAGAAATTTGTGTTAGATTAAATTAAAACAATATAAGAACTTATACACCTTTTTTATTCATTAAGCCCATCAAACATCTTCTTTCTACTTCCCTGACAACTCTAATGCTCTAATCATAAATATGAATGTATAGGATGATTCTGCTCTTTAACAACTTTCCAATGACTATTTCCTTTCTTAATTATGCGCCATGAGAAGAAATTTATGCCCCTTTAAAGTTTCTTGGGCATTTCCTTATGATGACATCATTAGGTATACGTGGCTTCCATGTGTACCTATTTTGTATGCACAAATTGACATCACTATCCCATTGGCATCCACATGAAATATCTCACACATGTTTGCTGATGTGAACCTGCTCTACAACATCGGACACATACCTTTGGACTTTCAAGCCCGCAACACTATCATAAACACCTTTGGACTTACCACTTCCTGCAACATCTTCCAAATAGGCCTTCCCGACCGTCGATCTCCAATGGGCGTTCAGGATCAAATATCAACACCTCTCAAACAATCAAGATTCATCCTTGGCCTTTGGTTTCTCCCTCTTTACCTTCACCATTAGTAATTGTGGGTCCCACCTATACCTAACTACCACATGGAAATCTATGATGTTCCTACCCTTGCTAACGTATCATCTGACATGGAATGTTGACTCAAGAAGCTGATGTGGAATTCCAACACACTTGGTTGACGTGCAACTCTCTTCCACATCCGACCCTCCCAGGACAACATGCTCGTCTAATAGATTGAACAGTGTACAATCACCTAGATCAACAGTCCTCATCAAGTTCAGGCTTGAAGGTGCTTGACTGATACACTTCCTTCTTCAGCTTGAATTCCAAATCCCAACAGGCTTGCAAACTCATGCCCTCAAGCTCCTCCCATTAGAATGCCATTTTTTCCATTCTTTAAATTTCTCTACAACCTAAATTCTAATGGATGAGCACAACTTACTCCCGACACGATGGATGGTCCTTGTCCTTTTGGGCTTGTGTTGTCGACCTTTCGACAAATTCTTCCGAAGTTTCCTTTTTGAAGGATCTAATAGTCCATATTCAGTTGGGGCTCAAGGATGCATACTCTTTAGTTGGTCAAAATGATTTATTTGGATTGCAAAATAAAACACCATGGTATTTATGAAGAGACTCTTTTGAAAACACCCTTCCAAGAGATCCAATGGTTAGGATCTCTCGATCTCTTAGATCGAACGACCCAGATCTTTGTAGGTTGAAACTATATGGCCATTGACTTTGCATGTGGACTGAAGTCTAGAATCCCGCAGGGCATCGGGTCCACGCCAATTAAACACCACCACACAACCATCTACGTGGACTCCAAGTCAACCTGACTTGGTCTCTTGTCAACATGACATCATGGTCCTCAAGGTTCCTTTGTGTCACACTTCCATATTTGAATCTGACTTTCTCCCTTAGTCTGTACAGATCTCTTCCTGATTCCCACTAGATATGCAACATACTAAACAAGCAAATATTGGGACTTTCTACTAAACTTCACCATGAAAAGGGTCTGCAATTCCCTTCCTATGCGTTGTCTCTGGCCCATACAACCTAAGTGTTGTAAATCTAATTTTTGTTACCACTTTGTAACATACCTAGACAACCCATTTAGGAACATCGCTGCAAAAATTTGGCTTTGATCCCACTGTGTAACACATTCCTCGACCACCAGCTGAGATGCGCTACTATAAACCACTATGTCATATCTCTATTAGCTCATTGTAACACAACCAGAACCCTCTATGAGACATGCTACATAAAAAAAAATCCCTGATACCAAAATAAAAGGAAATATATAGTGCAACATGCCCACCAATCATTCATCTAACAACACATTAAAAAACCATGAATAGAAACTAAAAAAAAACTCATAACAACATATAAATATTGAACTTAGAGTTCTTATGCACAACAGTTAAAATATGAATGAGAAATAAACATAGAGATAATCACTTATCATTCAACAACAAATATGCAACCGTTTGTAGGGGACAAACATTCCTCCCAACCATAGATTTGTTACTCCAAATATCAATAATAGATCACCCCCAAGTTTGGGCTATATCCACAAAAGAGAGTGTCCCTCATAGTCCTAAGACATCCCATGGTGGCTAGTTCCTCCTACAACTATCTCAATCCACCCAACTCTCTTCCCCACAACCTGCACAACCTAGGGAAGGGGATCCCCCTTCATTGCTCATAGTCCTTGAGGCCTTTCCTCTTCCCTCTTAGGGCTTCAGTGCAGTTGTTCAGATAGGAATCTCACTACTGGGGACAGTGGGGATGTCAATTACTGGTAAAAGTACATCACACGACTTACCGCCCTCAGGGAAAGCCCTCTCACATAGAGTTCACTTTGCAGGCCTGATTACCTACTTCTTTAGCTCTAACAATCTGCTCTCACGTGCTCCTCTCCAACTCGTTGTCTTTGCTAAACTGTGTAAGCTCCTCACTGTTGCTCCCAAAACTCGTGGTATCCTCCTATATGGCTCATATTTCCCACTGCTTCTGATCCGGCAGGATCTTTTGAATGATTATGGTTGAGTTTTAAACTTGCATGAATAAATTAACCATTTGAGAATTTAATGAAAGAATGAGGAAAGAAGAGGATTATATCAGTCAAATACACATATGCAGATCTGAAAAGAATAATAAACAGCAAACCATAAGAACGCAGGTTGATAACGGAGTTCGGCACAATGTTTGCCTACGTCTCCGGGCCTTTTTCCTGTGGGGGAGGCTTCTTTATTTCTGCTCAAGTGCTAAAAATTACATCTCAGCAATGCCTATTGGCTACAAGACTGATATGGTCTTGTTGTCCCAGATCTCAAGAACCCTGCAAAAGAAACGGCATGCAAAACTGATGCTCCAAGCTCCCAGAAACGATCTGACAGCGTCTCCACCTCAAAGGCTTCACTGCATCAAACTGACTTTGGCTTGGCTTTCCTTCAGCATAACTCTGCTCTGAATGACTGTCCATTGGCCTCAAACAGGCCTGGTTTATATAGCAATGGAGTTGGTTTCACATCCCCAACTTCCTCCAAGAATCTGGCCTCCAAAAATGCCCAATATCCCCCAAAAATGGAGTAAATATGCTAATAATAGGCATAGTTATAACTAAAAACCAAAAACTTTATTAAAAAAAAACCACTTTGGCATTGTATTGGGCGCTAGGCCCCCAAATCCGCGCGCGCCCTTTTTTTGTGGTCGTATGGGCTATTCATAGGCCCACGGGTCAAAACGGTCGAACCATTTACAATGAAACCCCGTGCAAAAAGGGTTGGCCCCTGGTTTTCATGGCACATACATATGGCCATGGGTTCAACGGACTTATCCGCCCAGCGCATATAGTGGTAGAGTCCCGGTCTTATGGCGTGGGTATAGGACCGTTGTGTGGTTGTTGCACCGAAAAATATGCCATCAACAATTGTCGCGCTCCCGGTCATATCACATCAATACCACCAAGGGCTGGGGCCAGGCCCCGGCCCTTTTCCCGCCGACGCGGACTTCTATGCAACATAAAAAAAATAAACGTCGCATGGTACACAAGCACCAACGAGCGCCCGGGTGGCTAGCCCGGTCCCGCCAAGTCACTGCCCCGGTGGAGGTCACGGTTTCGAATCTGGTCCGAACCAAAACCAAAATTTTATATAACCAACAACCAATAATGGGGTGCCACGTGGCAACCCAGGATTGGGCCACGTGGCACCCTTACCAACTAATGATAATATGCCACGTGTCGGCCTGTGATTGGCCCACGTCAACTGTCGTACTGACACTTGTCACTCTGCCGTGCTTCCACGTGCTTGCCGCGTCAGCCTGCCGTACTGCCCTGTCATCTGCTGCGTCAGCATGCCACGTCACTGTATGACGTCAGCCTGCCACGTGTCACCCTGTGAGTGGTGACATGTGTCACCTCCATACTGGTCCGATCGTACGCCAAAAGTGCCAAATCCGCATGACACGTGTCGCATCCTGGTGATGCCACGTGTCCTCCGTACGAGCTGCCACATGTTGCCTTGTGAAGCCGCCACGTCAGCTGTACGGCCCTGCCACATCATCTGTACGGACGTGCCACGTGGACTGTACAGACTGTACAGTCATCCCTTTTTTTTTCCCTGTTTGACTTTTCGGACAGAACGCGATATCTTCTCCATACAGACTCCGTTTGACGAAGTAAATATACCATCGGAATTAGGAAGACGAGACGGACGCAATGGCACAGGTTTCGTCGCATTCCGAGCACTTTCATTTTTGAGCATTTTTCAAGCCCTATCAGGCTTTTGGATCCGTTTTCGGATCACACCTCCCCACAAAAAGACCTTTTGGTCCCCAAAAGGTTACTGACCAGTCAACAAGCTCGGGATAGGCCACCCGGCTTGTCCTCTGTCTCTGAACTCTGTCCTGTACACCTGTCTCATCAAGATCAGCTGTAATACAATGATGACCATTGAAAGTACATTGTTAGTCATTGCAATCCTGTTACATTTCACTGAAGCCACTATCATCCATGTACTGAACATTGCTAATGATAACATCAGGAAAATGACTGCAAATGAACTGATATACTTGAAGTATTTGCACGACATGAGTTTATCTTGAAGCAATTTATGATTAATTTTCCACTCAATAATCATGTCTTGTTCTTGCTTAAGATCTATAACTTCATTGGAAACAATTATTGGTTTGTCGCTTATTTGCACTACCTTCGTTAACTGTTCCATTGTTTGAAGTTTTTTACTTTCTTTAACATGATGAGCATGCACTATGTAATCATGACCTTCTTTGGTGAGCTGATACTGATTCTTAGTTCTGTAGAAGATTGCTTTACGATCATACAAGTACGGACTACCTAAGACGATGCCACATTCTTTTAACGACACTACATCACAAGTTACTTCATCCACATACTTATCTGAAATTGCAAATTTGACTG
>ML794475.1:79818-153201 GCA_009831015.1 Picea engelmannii | reverse complement strand
CCGATGCCATCTTCTCTTTGAAAGAAGCTCTCTTTCTCAATCCAATTAATGGATTCTCTGCAACAAGCTCGCCTTCACCACGCTGTATCTTTTCCCTGGTTATCATGCAACTCAAATCCAAACATCAACTAGCTCTGATACCAATTTGATCTGGCAGGGTCTTTTAAATGATTATGGTTGAGTTTTAAACTTGCATGAATAAATTAACCATTTGAGAATTTAATGAAAGAATGAGGAAAGAAGAGGATTATATCAGTCAAATACACATATGCAGATCTGAAAAGAATAATAAACAGCAAACCATAAGAACGCAGGTTGATAACGGAGTTCGGCACAATGTTTGCCTACGTCTCCGGGCCTTTTTCCTGTGGGGGAGGCTTCTTTATTTCTGCTCAAGTGCTCAAAATTACATCTCAGCAATGCCTATTGGCTACAATACTGATCTGGTCTTGTTGTCCCACATCTCAAGAACCCTGCAAAAGAAACGACATGCAAAACTGATGCTCCAAGCTCCCAGAAACGATCCGACAGCGTCTCCACCTCAAAGGCTTCACTGCATCAAACTGACTTTGGCTTGGCTTTCCTTCAGCTTAACTCTGCTCTGAATGACTATCCATTGGCCTCAAACAGGCCTGGTTTATATAGCAATGGAATTGGTTTCACATCCCCAACTTCCTCCAAGAATCTGGCCTCCAAAAATGCCCAATATCCCCCAAAAATGGAGTAAATCTGCTAATAATAGGCATAGTTATAACTAAAAACCAAAAACTTTGTTAAAAAAAAACCACTTTGGCATTGTATTGGGCGCTAGGCCCCCAAATCCACGCGCGCCCTTTTTTTGTGGTCGTATGGGCTATCCATAGGCCCACGGGTCAAAACGGTCGAACCATTTACAATGAAACCCCGCGCAAAAAGGGCTGGCCCCTAGTTTTCGTGGCACATACATATGGCCATGGGTTCAACGGACTTATCCGCCCGGCGCGTATAGTGGTAGAGTCCCGGTCTTATGGCGTGGGTATAGGACCGTTGTGTGGTTGTTGCGCCGAAAAATATGCCATCAACAATTGCCGCGCTCCCGGTCATATCACATCAATACCACCAAGGGCTGGGGCCAGGCCCCGGCACTTTTCCCGCCGACGCAGACTTCTATGCAACATAAAAAAAATAAACGTCGCATGGTACACAAGCACCAACGGGCGCCCGGGTGGCTAGCCCGGTCCCGCCAAGTCACTGCCCCGGTGGAGGTCACGGTTTCGAATCTGGTCCGAACCAAAACCAAAATTTTATATAACCAACAACCAATAATGGGGTGCCATGTGGCAACCCAGGATTGGGCCACGTGGCACCCTTACCAACCAATGATAATATGCCACGTGTCGGCCTGTGATTGGCCCACGTCAACTACCGTACTGACACTTGTCACTCTGTCGTGCTGCCACGTGCTTGTTGTGTCAGCCTACCGTACTGCCCTGTCCTCTGCTGCATCAGCATGCCACATCACTGGATGACGTCAGCCTGCCACGTGTCACCCTGTGAGTGGTGACACGTGTCACCTCCATACTAGTCCGATCGTACGCCAAAAGTGCCAAATCCGCATGACACGTGTCGCGTCCTGGTGATGCCATGTGTCCTCCGTACGGGCTGCCACGTGTCGCCTTGTGAAGCCTCCATGTCATCTGTACAGCCCTGCCACGTCAGTTGTACGGACATGCCACGTGGACTGTACGGACTATACAGTCATCCCTTTTTTTTTCCCTGTTTGACTTTTCGGACAGAACGCGATATCTTCTCCATACGGACTCCGTTTGACGAAGTAAATATACCATCGGAATCAGGAAGACGAGACGGACGCAATGGCATAGGTTTCGTCGCATTCTGAGCACTTTAATTTTTGAGCATTTTTCAAGCCCTATCAGGCTTCTGGATCCGTTTTCGGATCAACTTCCCCAACAGCTTCGATCGATTGACCCCCATTTTTCCATACAAGTTCCTCTTTTCCTTGCTTTCTTGACTCACACTCCTCCCAAGGAGGATTGTACTTATACCCATGCTCAAAATATCTTCCTGAAGTGACTTCTCACACCCACCCTCTTACATGTATTCAATGATTGGCTTTGAAAACACTCTAAAGGAAATCGAAGCTTCACACCCAAGGTAAACTCTAGACAAGGTGGGTTAAGATTAATACCAATGATCTTTCCTCTTCTGGACCCCTTGGACCCTTGGACCCTTCCCCCTCTTGTGGATACTTAGCCCCCCCATTACTCTGTCTTTGTCCACCTGCAACGATGTTATATTTATTTATCATTTTGATTTACAAAGTTTACATATTACATTGCTTGGCCTATGGCCACATATCTTGTAAAATATACACATCACTAAGTTGGGGTAAAACATAGATGTTACATAAAAAAATTATCCTAGGGGAGAAGATAAGAAGTGGTGGGGTGTTTATGGTCTCCCTTCCCCCTTGCAAAACCCTGCCCCAAAATTTAGTAGGGTTTTTCTTAACTTTAACCAAAAAATGCAAGAATGTGGCTTGTAATAGTGAGGAGGGTTTGGTATAGTGGTAGAGCATGGAGTCATGGTGTCTGTGGAGAATAGCACGATAGAACCATCCTTTGGTTCATGGCGATGTGTTTTCCTATGGATCTATGATATCATGGCTCTTGCAACCATGTTTATGTCTTTTGGAGCTTTGTTTTGGTGTACAGTCTCTTTGGCTCATTTCTTGAAGATCTTGATATTGATGAGTTTAATAAAATCGTTGAACATTGTGCATCTTGGAATGATAAACGTTTTCTCCTTCTCATAATATAGCTTTCATCGAAGTGAAATATTTGCATTCTCATTTGTTTGCATTGTTTAGAGTCGGTCAAAACATCATTTAGTCCATGCCATTTTCCTCTTGAGTAAACAACAACCTTAAAATAGAGCGCTTATAAAAATTGATTAGACATTTTTATATTTTCTAGTAGCAAACCTACATTAGATTAGTTGAAGGAATTTGGAATAGGTGTGAAAGATAACTTTCCAAAGTTGTAAACAAACATAGAGTCTTGAGTTAGGGAGCGTTAAAATCCACTTATTACATTTTGTCCTGGCAATCCCTTCTCACACAAGGGTCAACCATGAGGTCACATTGAGACTAGCAAACTGACTAACCCTATTTTGTTGGTCTTGGTGTAGTGATTACGTGTATTATTGGGGGTCACTTGAGAAAACAACCATGTGCAAGTCTTCTCAAGTTGATTTTAGGCTTAGTCACCCTACCTTTGTGCGTGTATCGGATTGTCGATTGTTTCCCCATGCATCATTGTTGTATTTGGTAACCTTAGTGGCCTTTCTCTTTAGGGTAATACACTAGGTGATGGTGAAGGGGAAGTCTTCGTTGTACCTGGAATTGATGTTGGCCAAAATCACTCGGGCTCCTTGGAGGGTAAATCCACATTTATTGTGTGGAAGCTTGCACCAAGGCGTAAGTCCGTTAAGTAGGTCATCAACGTAATTTTTCCACCCACTCTATCTCAGCCCCTTCTTACATTCTTCTCGCGACATTGGATTTCATCACCAACTAGTGCATTCATTGTGAGAAGGATTTGTTTGTTTGCTTTCTTCCTGGATTTTTATCGTGTGTTGTTTATTTTCCCTAGCTAACTCTAGGTTGGATCTGTGTTTAATAGCGTCAGTTCCTGGAACGACCAATGAAGCAACCCCTGCTCTAGGGGAGCCTTTTGTTTTTCCTTCTTATGGAAACGTTGGTCCTCCTCACATCGCTACTTTGAGCCTTCCAGGTATCACAATTGGATTACCAGTATGGTTGTTTTCCACTCACGTAATCTTGAATGTAGCAAGTGCTTCAGTTGTAAGCACTTCCCCCCAATAACATCAACCTCATGTCGATCCTTCACCTTCTTCACCAGTAATATCTTCTTCGCCTTCTTCACTTGCAAGGTCTTCTTATGTTTCATCTTCTTCGCCGAGTGAAAGCTCTAAAGCTAGTAACTCGGTGGATAAGAAGAAGAAGAAAAGGAAGATTAAGAAGAAGAAAAATAAGCAAAGGTACAAACTTCCAACCATTGTTGGACATCTTGGAAAGCAAGCAATTATTGTTAATTGTGTTGGGAGTGTTGATGATGCTAAGATCACCCAAACAACTCGTAAGCCCAAGTACCCTTGCAGTTTTTGTAAGGGTAGCCATCTTCTTAAGGATTTCCCTGGTCTATCCATGGTTATAGAAGCATGGTCTACATGCCCTTGCCATCCCATGTCGTCAGCCTCTGAACAACATGTTGATGACCTCCTATCAACTAGTCAAGATATCGTTGGGACGAAGAAAAGTAGAGTCAAGTTTCCTTCTAAGTTATGTGGAGGGAGTCATCAAACTCACATTTTCCCTGGTATGGACGAAGCCTCGAAATTACTGGGAGATGTGACTATTTCCCAACCTCAAATTTCAGCTGCTTACCGTAGCCTTACTCTCAACCCACCTATAGTTCATGGAATGATCAATCTGGTCCCTTCATCGGTCAGTCTAGTTGATCCGGTAGTCAATCTGGTCACTTCCTTAGTTGAACCAGTTGACAAAGTGGTCGATTCGATCCCATCCTCAGTCGATCCCACTCTCTCGTTAGAGAGTGAAACCCAAGCGATCGATCCATTTACATACGTTGACCCCATTCTCCCCTTGGAGAATGTAACTCAAGTGGTCGATCTAATCTCATCATCGGTCGATCATAGTCTCCCGCTAGAGAGTAAACCTGATACTGCCCACATTTTTCTTCTTGATACAAACACTACCGTGTTGGGGGGAATTCCTCTCTCTCCTATGGAACCTCCTCCAAGTAATGAGGTCATCATTTTTTATTGGGGTGCGCTAACTGGACCTCATCTTTGCTCTCACATTCCTTTCAACATTACAGTTCAGTTTTGTGGTCAGGACGTTCCTTGGACGTTGATAGATGAGGGTGTGTTTGTTAGTATTTTTTCCTCTATTGTTTGGCAAGCTTTGGGTTGTCATGAGCTTATGTCGGTTACCCAGAATTTGTTAGATTTTAACAGAAGAACGAGTCACCATGTAGGGGTCCTTCCTCAGTTTCACGTAACTTTGGGAGGGAAAACTGTCTTTATTGATGTTATGGTAGTCCAAGACCCCTTGGATTTTGATTTGCTTTTGGGGGTGAGATTATGTCTATGCCATGAAATCTATTGTGTCTACTCTTTTTCGTGTGATATATTTCCCTCATGATGGAAGAATTGTGACTATTGATCAACTTTCATTCGTCGGTCCTGACTTGATGACATCCCTAAATGGTTCTTATATGCAGATGGTATCACCCCCGCCATAAGTCAATTATGTGGTGTTGTCTCCCATGCCTTCAATTGTCGATTTCAAGTTCGTTAAAAAATGAAACCAACTTCGAGGATAATTTTGCGTCTTTGTGGAAACCTCGTTAAAAAAATGAGACAGAGCTTATGAGGATAGTTTTTGCGTCTTTGTGTCAAGCTCGTTAAAAAATGAAACATATTTCCCCCCTCTTCGATTGAGTCAAATACTTTGTTATGTATAGCATTTGAAGCTTCATTTCATCTATCTGTGCCACTGGATGAAACGAAGCTTGGGGGAAAATGCTTATAGCCTCTGGACTTCATGTTGAATTTAAGCCGCTAGCTTCTTAAACTGAGTTCAAAGTACCAACCATCCCTAGATAATGTGTTGGGAAGTCACAAGCATAGTTTTCTCTGGTTCAATCTTGGGTAAAAATGAAACCACCTACCTAAAGCATAGTTTCCTCTGGTTCACGCTTGTGTAAAAATGAAACCAAGTCCACGCATAGTTTTGTTTATTTTTAAGCTTGTGTAAAAATAAAATCTATCCCAAGCATAGTTTTGTTTTGTTTTAAGCTTGCATAAAAATGAAAACAATCCTGAGCTTAATATTTGTTCTTTCTCATGCTCGTAAATACATGAGAATGTAACCAAGTAAACTTTTACCATTTTTTCAGACTCGTAAAGGTTATACGAAAAATGAACCCCCTAGAGTTCCCTTTAAGCTCTTTTCAGACTCTTTAAACATGAAAACATTGTCGAGCGATGTTGTTATTTTCACGCTTGCTAAAGTATTTGAAGAAAGCGTGTGTTGAGTGGTAGTTTATCTCTTTTTCGGTCTCATCAAACTACTTTACGGAAAATGACATTTTGGAGTTTCATTCAAGTGTTTTTCAGATTCTCTAAATATGAAAAACCATTGAGTTTACTTTCTTTGGACTCGTAAAACAAACATCGAAAGGCTTATATGGGACTGAACCACTCCTTCCTAGGGTTCGTTAAACATACTCCGAGGGACTCATCCGAAGGATGAGCTTATAGTTCAATCATATGTTATCCTCCTCAAGCTTGTGTAAAAATAAAGAGGTACACGCCATAAATGGTGGGGGGGGAATTGGGAAAGAAATGTATCTAAACCTGTATTCTATGGAAGAGTCGCTCTTGAACATGAAACCCTTTCACTCGCTTTGTGTCTATGTTGGAAAATTTGCTTGTCTCTTGATCATAATCCTTTATAAGATTACAAATTGGTCTGTGATCCCTGTTGTTGAGTCAGTTTTTCCAAGACAATTGTCATGTTGTGAATATGTTCAAAAAGAAGTTCAACCCGAAAAGCCTTCTATTGCGTCGACCATTTCTACAGTCCTTAATCCTTCTATTGCGTCAACCATCCCTGAGTCATTCCTGAACCACTTGTTACTATGATCTACCTCAAATATTTTTACCTGTTTCGTGTCATTGATGGGGGATACATTAAGGCCCTCCTGTGACGAGTCTTTTCCTGTCGACTTCATGATCCGGATTTTATGAGCAGAACGAAATGAATACAGATTATTAACAGGTGCTTAACACAAAATAACAAAGATACAGTAAAACCGGTTTTCTATTCAATAACGAAATAAGCTGAAACTGTAAAATGCAGCGGAAATAAGCTTGTTGGAATGGTGGCGGCTTATCTCTGAGAAGAGATGTGACAGCAGTGCGCATTCGCAAGAAGAAAGTTACAATGAGGCTCTAAAGGCATTTTTACAATAAGCCAGAATTCCAAAAACCCTAGACATCAAAAAACCTAACCCTAGGAGATGAAGCACCAAAAGTCATGTGGGCCCCGCTTGGGTAAGTTAGTACATCAACTTCCCGGGGTCGTAACTTTTGCATACTATCTTTGTTTTAGGCGTGTGACAGCCCGTTGGAAAGGTATCATCGAGGAGATTCATTTTTGGGGCTCAATCATGACTTTGACTATTATTGAGGATATTGATCCTGAAAAAACTTCATTTAGGCCCTCAAAATGGCCCCGAAAGTTAAAACTGCTAAAAATAGTAAATTGCCAAAATTGTCAGAAAACTGTTTTGAGCCAGTTGGAAAATGTGGATGGCCACCGATATCCATATGGATCAATCCTCCCTCCTTAGGAAGAAATGGTCTCCATTTCATTGACTTCCCCGATCATATGAGGAAATTTCTACTGAATTTGGCCCCGGGTGAGCCACTTGCCTTGGTGCAAGAGTTGCCCTACTTTGACGACTCGATAAAGCTGGATCTTTTGTTGTTGAGTGCCCTTAATCTGTCTATCCACAATTTAATCATTGGATGCCTATTGTAGCTAGTCGGGGTTGATCTCTGTTGGTGTCAGTTATTCTACTACTTCTGAGGTGTCCAATAATGGTGGGAAATAAGTGCGAAGGAGATCCACGTTGAACACTGGGTGCAAACCAAGGAAAGGAGGAATGTTGAGCTCAAAATCATTATCCTCCATGACCTTGGTGATAGTGTACAACCCATAACGGAGAGGGAAAATCTTCCGATGGAGTCCTGTAAGGAATTCTTTCTACAAGAGCAACCAAACTTTGTTACCCACCTGAAACTTATGTGGCACCCGATGTTGATCATGGCGTTGTTTGTACTTGTCATTGGACTTCTGTAGGATATTCTAAACTTGTTGGCGTATGTGTTGGATCCGCTCAATGAACCGGGTGGCTTTCTCAGCTTCAGTTGGAGCAGGAGATGAGTCGGTCAAGGTGACCACAAGGGGAAGTGCAACATCTATGGGTCCCAATGTTTGGAATCCCAACCCCACTTGAAAGGGGTTGTGGTCGGTTGAGCTATGCAGGGCTCAGTTGTAGCTATGTTGGACATAGGGAAGGCTCTCATCCCATGTGTGAGGGTGCTTTGAATTATACATGTGAAGGATATGCACAATCATTCGATTTACAACCTCGGTTTGGCCATCTGTCTGGGGGTGGAAGGCCGTGGATTTGGTGAACTTGGTGTCCAACAGTGACCAGAGGCTCAACCAGAATGTGCTGAGAAATAGACTATCCCGATCTTAGACAATGGTTTGTGGGTTCCAAAATGTACCCAGACTCAATCAAAGAAGAGCTTGGCAGTGGCCTCTGTTGTGATGCTCTTCTTGCAGGCAACCAGAATCGCCATCTTAGAAAAGCGATCAACAACCACAAAAACACAGTCATTTCCCCACTTGGTGGACGAGAGGCCCGACATGTAGTCCATTGAGATGGATTCCCATGGCCTGACATGAGTAGGAAGAGGGGTGTACATGCCCTATTTCTTAGAGGTCGGTTTGGCAATGGCGCAGGAAGTGCAAGACCTGATATACTCACTGACCTCCTGTCGAAGTTTTGGCCAGTAGAAATGTTTCTGTAGCATCACCACTGTCTTTTCAACGCCGAAGTGTCTTGCCACCCGACTGTAGTGGGCTTCCCAGATCATCTTCGCTCACTCACTTGATGGAACACAGATATGGCCCAGACGACACAACAACCCATCCTGAAGATGGACATTATCGACAATTGTGTTTGCACCCAACATTTGGTAGGTGGTGGTGAAGTCAGGGTCTGTCTCATAGAGTTGGGGCCATCCAGATGTCTCATGGACGCAAGAGTCTAACACCATGGTGAGTTCCACAACTGGCGGTCTACTGAGGCAATCAACGACGTGATTGGTGCTTCCTATTTTATACTTGATGTTTAGGTGGAATTGTTGCAAGTATGTGGACCAGTTTTGATGGCGGTCATTTTGCAATTTTAACTGTGTCTGCATGAACTTTAGTGGCTTATGATAAGTGTGGATGACTGTCTCCTTCCCAAGAATGTAATGTCTCCACTGGCGGCATTCTTGCACAATGGAGTACATTTATTTGTCGTAAGTAGGGTACTTACAGACAGTATCTGACAGTGTCTCACTATGATAGGCCACAGGGTGGTCGTGTTGAGTGAGAACGACGCCCACAGCATAGTCTGAAGCATCTGTCTCGATCTCAACAGGATGTTGTAGGTATGGTAGTGAAAGTACTGGGGCTAAGCACAATCATTGCTTCAAATCATCGAATGCTTGTTGTTGGGACTGGACCCACGCAAATTTTGCCTGACCACCACCCCTGTTTATTTGGCTAAGGGCCCATGCAATATGGGAGAAACCCAACACGAACCTGCGGTAGAAATTGGCAAGGCCCAAGAAGCTCTGAAGCTCAGTGAGTGTTGTTGGGGCTAGTCAGTCACGGATGACTTAGATCTTGGTTGGATTCACATGTACGCCATGCTGATCAATGATGTAGCCCAGGTAATGGACCCTGTCCATGCCGAAGGAGCATTTTTCCATGTTGGTGTATAGCTTGTGTTGCTGCAAGGTGTGCAGAACCTGCTGAATATGCTGCAAGTGTTCGGCCCAAGTCTTGCTGTAAATTAGAATGTCATCCAGATACACCACTACAAAAGTATTGGTGAATGGTTGCAGGATATTGTCCATCATCCCCCTGAAAGTGGCTGGAGCATTTTTCAAACCAAAGTGCATCACCAACCATTCAAAAGGCCTTCCTTTGACTTGAAGGTGGTCTTCCAGACATCTGTCTGTTCTATCGGGACCTAGTGGTAGCCAGACTTTAGATCAATCTTACTAAAGTATTTGGCCCCCGTGACTTGATCAAGGAGGTCATCGATTCGGGGAATTGGGTACCGGTTTCTGACTGTCATTTTATTCAGAGCCCGGTAATCAATACAGAGTCGCCAGGTTCCATCTTTCTTCTGTACCAGCACGATTGGGCTCCCACAAGGTGATGATCTAGGGCGGATGTGCCCCTTGTGGAGCAGTTCTTGGATCTATCGCTTGATCTCCTCATTCTCTAACAAAGAGCGACGATAGACTGGCCCATTGGGTAGCGGTGCACCAGGGGTGAGATCGATGGGGTGCTTGACCTGGCAGTGCAGAGGTACCCCTGTAGGCGAGGAGAAGATATATGAGTATTCTTCCATGACCTTATCTACTTGCTTTTGCTGTGTGGAGAGGTTGGCCACAGAGACCCCAGATGTGGCTTTGATCTTTCGCTTATTCTGAGAGCGAATCGCGAAGAAGACAAAATTCCCCATCTGAGAGATGGCCTTCCTGCACTACTTAGCAGAGATCAAGGAAATAACACTAGGTGGGACTGCCTCAGGTATCCCGTACACTTTCCTATTCAAAGTAATAATAACACTACCAGGCCTAGACTCATATACAACATGATGTTTCCATAAATAAGGTTGGCCCAAAAGAACATCACAAACTTCGAGAGGAGCAACATCACACAATACCTCGTCTTTGAAGGGCGTGATGCCATACGACAGTCGACACTGTTGGTTGACGCGGAGATCGCTTCCTTGGCGGAGCCATCCAATGGTGTACGGTTGTGGGTGCGGCGTTGTTGGCAGGGTCAGCCATTTGACGACCTCTGTTGAGATGAGGTTCTTCTGGCTACCGCTATCAACGATGAAGTGCAGCGGGGTGCCTTTTACCCACATCTGTGAATGGAAGAGGCACTCTCCTTCTTCTGGCTCGTTTGGTTCACCATGCTGGAGCGTGGTGGTAGCAGCGATGGCACTGGGTTTCACATCAATGATCTGTCTTACCCTTTCTACTTCTGGCTTAGAGTCATAAGCTGCATCTGATTCAAAGGCTTTCACTTCGTCTACCAGTGACTGCTTTGAGCGACAGTCAGTAGTGTTATGCCAAGGGCTCTTATGGAAGTCACACCACTTCCCGGTATCTTTCTTTGTCTTTCCGGTGTCCTTCTTTGCTTGCGGCTTGGACTGGTTGTCCTAGTACTGTCCATCTTTGCTATGTCCTTTGTTCGATGGGTTGGGGCTTCCCTTTCCTAGCTTTTGTTATGAGGGGTTCCTAGGCCCAAATTGCCACGTCTTTAGTTTGAGCTTCTGCTCGATTTTGACAGCATATCGATAGGTCGCGCCCAAGGATGAGATATTCATAAATTCCATTTCAGTATGGATGTATCTATGCAGAGCACCGCGATACTTGAACACCAGATGTCACTCCAAATCTTTGATACCCAACTTGGTGCGCAAGGTATGGAAGATATTTGTGAAATCTGGCACTGCTTGGTCTCTTTCTTGCCACTGTGTGGTCCATTTGGTATACAGGTCATCATAACATCTGACAGGGTAGTATTGTTCCTTAATAGCATCCCTGAAGGATTCCTAGGTGGTCGTGACTAAAAATAATGAGGCTTCCTCTGTTTCCTTTTGCTCACAGAAAATTTTCCACCAATCTTTGACATGGGGAACGGCTTTGAAGAGCGCAAAAGTAATATTTTCTTTATTTGAAAAGTTATGGACAGAACAATACCATTCTAGTAGATTCAACAACTTGTCTACAACATCTGCATCTATTTGACCTTCAAATATAGGAATATCGAAGTTTATTTGTACCTTGAAGGGGGCGACGCCTCTGTTCGAAGAAGATGCGTCACCTGTTGGTAGTCGTCAAAGGATTTGCGTGAAACTATCCATCATCTCGTTCCTCTGTTGTGTGAGGGCTTCCTCAATCAACAGTTTGAAAGGATCTCCTGTCCCATCATCTTTATTTTCTCCTGCCATGGAAGGTCGCTTGGGCGTGCGAGAGCTTCTTTCCTCAAGAGAAACAAGCTCGAGACCCAACTCTTTGTACTCAAACCTCGTTGGGGACATGCATTAAGACGACAAGGAGCAGACCGCTCTGATACCATTGATCTGGATTTTATGAGAAAAATGAAATGAATACAGATTATTAATAGGTGCTTAACACAAAATAACAAAGATACAGTGAAACTAGTTTTCTATTCAATAATGAAATAAGCTGAAACTGTAAAATGCACCGAAAACAAGCTTGTTGGAATGGTGGTGGCTTATCTCTGAGAAGAGATGTGACGGCAGGGCGCATTCTCAAGAAGAAAGTTACAATGAGGCTCTGAAGGCATTTTTACAATAATCCAGAATGCCAAAAACCATAGACATCCAAAAACCTAACCCTAGGAGGTGAAGCGCCAAAAGTCATGTGGGCCCTGTTTGGGTAAGTTAGTACATCAACTTCCCAGGGTCGTAACTTTTGCATATGATCTTTGTTTTAGGCGTGCGATAGCCCGTTGAAAAGGTATCGTCGAGGAGATTCATTTTGGGGGCTCAATCATGCCTTTAGCTATCATTGAAGATCTCTATCCCGAAAAACCTTCATTTAGGCCCTCAAAATGGCCCGGGAAGTTAAAACTACTAAAAATAGTAAATTGCCAAAATTGTCAGAAAATTGTTTTGAGCCAGTTGGAAAAGGTGGGTGGACACCGATATCCATCTGGACCACTTCAAATCCTTATACAGGAATTAGACTTAGAAACTAATTGGTACCTTGGAACTTTCATGCATCAATGGCAGGTCTCCTCGCTTTCGACATTGGGTTTTCATTATTGACCCCTGATCGGGAGATTCCTCTGAGTGTTCGAATTCAGCTCATTAATTCACATTCATTGGATTGCACTAGAGTACCATGGGATTCATTGACATTAATGGTGATTTCCCTCGCACTTGTTAATGGTATTCACTAATGACCGGTAATCAAGTGGTTTCTACCATGTTTGACTTCAGCACATGTACTTGCATGGTTAGATGCGTACTATAGAGTGGTGGAGATGAAGACCCTGGATCTTTTCTAATAGATTTAGATTGCATTGGAGTATATTCAGATTGTATTCTTGCATAGATCCATAGTGTATGTCTTGTGGCTATGTTCAAATTTGAGTCTTTAACACATAGATCCACAGTGTAGTTTTGGTGGCTATGTTCAAATTTGAGTCATATTGGCATGGATCCACAATGTATGTTTGGTGGCCATGACCTGTCTTACTTGACATGGATCTTTGCATGTCGACATTTATGCTTTGAGTCATTTGTATTCTGAGTATGGGAATGCCTACCTCAGTGATGATATATTATTGTATTGTATTTCCTTGTTTGTTGGCAGGTTTCCGACCGACATGTTCCTTGTTCCCAACAGACATTCGACAAAGTATTTCAGCTATCACTTGGTTCTAACTTCATACTTTGGGGGGCTCGTTGTTACACATTATTTTCGTCACCCCTATGACTGTTATTGATGTAAACCTATCCTTTATCTTTAGAAGGATCAATTTCCTTAATCCCTGAAGAAGAATGAAGATGAACTTTCCCAGAAAGATGGAAATGATCTTTTCCTTTGTAAAAACCTTATAAAAAGGGATCGTTGCAGGTTGCACCATAGTATCTTGCAATGTCATCGCACCTTGCTTAGTGTTAAGGGTGCGATGATTTTTCGTATGAAGGAAAAAGAGAAGCTTCTAAATGCTTCTAGAATAGAAGCTTTGAGGGTGAGGTGGCCTCCGATTAGTTTGGATCTGAGCCACCTCCCTTATCTCTTGGGATCATCCTAACCTCCTCTCCCTATCCTTTTCAGCTTATAAAAGGAGGGGAGTTCTCATGGGAAAAGTTAGCTTAGTTGTTTTGGAGCTTAGTGAGCTTTGTGAATAACTTTTGAGAATAGCTAATGAGAGATTAGTCTAGCCAAGAGTTTGGGTCTATGGTGGCTATCAGCTTTTCTTTGTCAAGATGGATTGTGAGTGACTATCAGATCTATAATCTGAGAATCAGTGGAGCAGAAGCGTGTGGGAAGTAAGGAACTATTGGAACGAACTTGACAACATCAAGGCATCTGGTTGTATCTTTCTTCCATATTATTTAATATAGATATACTTTTATTTCCTATATGAACGTTATTTGTCCATATTGTATGATTCCTTGATCACGTACATAGTTTCATATCGAATAGACTATGTTATTCTTGTCTTCATTGGCTTGTGTTTCTTTGCAGATACTTTTCCATAAGCCTTACGATGGAGTTGGGATCACATTGGTGAGGTCAGGTCTATAACATTTAAAATGTATGTTTTGGATCCTCTTCTTATTTGATCTCTGAAATCTAAGGAAAGTTTAGTGCACTATTTGTTTTTTTCTAGTTTCAGGGTGAACCTAGGAAGATTCGTTTGTGTCTGCCTTACCAATTTGTCTGATAACTTGGAGCCTAACCCTAAGGGGATTAAGAGAGAGGTTGAAAGGCACTTTAGATAGTATGGTTAGTCATTATTTTGATGTTATAAAAAAAAGATCTCTCAACCGCCTTGGATTTTCCACGAGAACAATTCATCACAATAAATCTTACAATATTTTGAAATATGTTATTATGTAATGTTCTACTTTATATTCAAATTTAATATTACTAGCTTAGCACACAAAATACTGAAATAAATTGAAACTAAAATGAAAAAAACTAAGAAAATAATACACCATCCACACAATGGACACAACATGTACCCTAGGAAAATTGAATATGGGAAAAACCCAACTAGAGGGTGAGGCCTATGCCTTGTTTTTTTCTTCTTAGTTATGAAATGCAAACACAAAGAAAGTTCACTAACTATGGAGTTGCCATGAACATTGTGGCTAGTATGGCTGGTATATAATCTTCCACTTCCTCTATTTCGCTCTAAAATCCTAATCCTAGATGCTCTAGTCAACTATGGAACAATAACAATGTGGTAAGAATGGAACCCTTTCCTTTCCTAGTAGCACAATACTCAACATGGTCTGATAGTTGTCTAGGGTTAGGGTTAGGGTTTTTGCATGCATCAACTCCCAATTAGGGGTAGGATTTTGGACCCTCTATAATATTCTTGAAAGTCCACGTGTGACTAGCTCCACATGTGTGAGTAATGGGCATTGGCATGGGATCCACTTTATATCATGGTGTTCAACAAGATATGTCAATTCGTAGGAGGCCTAACTTCCTCATACGAAGTCCAATTGAGGCGATATTTGTGTTATTGGAAAGCTCTCAAAGTGAAGAACAACATTGATAGGCTACAACTTTTTTTGCAAAGTTTTAACCCCCAAAAAAATTCATTTAAGGCCTTAGACAAGATTTGGATGTTTTTGGACCCCAAATCACCAAAGTGGCACCTGCCCCTAAAATGGGCCCTACAAGTCAATAGATCTAATGTTTCCACCCAGAAAGTACCAAAATATATGAAAGATTATATAATGATCCACTTCAAGTCATACCTCCCCATTGAGGGAGGTTTTTAGTCCCCAAATGCTTTTACTAAAGGAGGTGTGGAAATTTTTCCTCTACCTTCTCCCTAGAGTGCCATTTGGCTTTGCTTAGAAGTTTCCCTTTCAACCCAACCTGTGAAAGTTCATCCAGTCATTGTAAGGTATGTGTTATATTATTTGCACGACTAGAACTAGTGTTTATGTTGCACCGACTGCACAGGGGGGTGAAGCCCCCCTGCATGGGAGTTCGGGGACAGCGCCCTCGAAAAAAAAAATTGCTAGTTTTCGTGTCCGTTTTTGGGTGGTTTTTCGGCACATGGTTTTTGCCGATGGTTTTCTATTTTCAATTAAGGAATTAGGGTAGTTGACTAATCCAAGTTATTGGATTAGGGTTTTGGATGCTACATGATCCTATATGTATATTATATTGTAAACAATGTATGATGTGTATGAGTATAGAATATGTTGGTTTTCCCGGTTTTTGTTTCTAGGGGAAAAATCTTTGTGTAATGTGTGTATTTTCCATTGTATCTTTTATTTAATTTATTGAAAATATGTTTGCAGTAAAATATTGTACAAGGTTAAAATCTACAACCCCCATATCATTGTTATGGACTTCTTTTGTAAAATTGTATCTTCTGGTAACTCTGCCTGAGCTTCTAACGCTAAGTCCTTTGTGGTAGTCAAGACTTGTTCATAAATTTCCCAGTCCAACATGGAAGGATTATAGGGTTTTAGATTCTCCACATTAACTACTAATTAAATGCACATATATGAGGAGGGCATACTAAGTCTATAGGCATTATGAACCACCTTCTCCAACACTAAAAAATGACCATACCATAAATCCTTGATCTTCTTTTCAAGACCTTGTAGCCTCTCTTTGCTAAGATGCAACCAAGATTTGTCTCCCACATTGAAAGTTTTCTCGATTCTATGATGATTGTGTGGAGACTTCTACTTTTCATGTGACTTCTTCAATGTATCATGTACTGGCAAATGGATCTCCATGATCTTATCAATGAGTTTTTCATCCTTCAATGCATCTCTTGTGGTGTCTTATGCCACTCCTCCTTATTTTCCATATACAACATCTAAGGGTGAAGATGGAAAATACCCAAAACAAGTTCCAAAAGGGGACTTACTTGTAGAAGTATGGCATACCCCCCTTCTCCATGTGCCTTTAATTTTGTTGTTGTATTGGGGTAGTCTTCTTGCCATTCTTCCTCTGAAAACATTTGGACTCGTGACATGTGGCCTGCTTCTCCCAACAAGATGCCTCAAGATGTCCCTTCTTCCCATAGATGAAACATATCTTTAAAGCATACGGATAACTGGTATCTCTATGGCGCTACCTCTTGTAGAAATGAGAAATGAGGGATATCTTATCCGATGCACAACTCGTGTTCTTCTTCTTCTTTATTTGATTGATTGGCTTGCTCATTCTTCTATGTGCTAGTGTAGGATACGTCAATGAACTCTTCTCTTTCCCTTCTATAATTTTCCATAGAAAAGATGAAGTGGTAGTGTGTTTTCATATTCATTCTCTACTTCTCTTTATTCTAATGAGCAAGTCAAATTTGCAACATCTTTCACCTTCACAAAAGTGATCTTGGTGGTTATGGCATTTTCCTTTGTTCCACCAAAACCTGGGGCTTCATTCTTGACCCTCATTGCAATTATAATGGGGCTTATGATGTCTTGAATTCTCTTCCCTATCCCTTGACCATCGTAGCCCTTCTTCCTTAGTAGCATGTAACCAATGCCTCTAATATGATTTTCAAAATCACCAAAATGCTCTTGAGAAATGTATGAGGAAGGTGAGCTTGCCATGCTTGTATTAGTCATGGAGTTGGCTTCTACATGTTGCTTTGGTTCCTCTCTCTCTTGGACAACTACATATATATATTCCAATGCTTCCTCCTTCTCTATCTATTCTTGGTGTAGCTAAGTAATCATTTGGGTGAATCTCTCCTCCTACGAACTATCCAGTTGAATTTCCTTCTCTCCCAATTGCATAAATTGAACTCTACTCTTGTCCCAGTCTACCATAACAATGGTAAAGGAGTCTTGACATTCAATGAAGTGATTTTTTAGTAGTGACAAACATTTTGAAGAAGTCTCTAAGTTCTTTTCTATCTTTGATATATTTTGATCAAACATATGTACATGTTCCTTCAAGTGTCAATTCTCCTCTTGGAGTTGCGCATTACTGGCCCATAAGTCTTCCAACCTTTCTCTCTTCAATGCTTTACCCATGATGGGTATCCTTCTCTTAAAATTTATGGTATCTACATCATGGTCAAAGATTAAATTGCTCTTATACCAATATGATCCATAAATGAGGCACTTATAACCTACTTGCTTCACCAACATGGATGCTTTGTGGAATTGAAATCCAATCTATGTTCTTTGCATGATGTAAAGTTCTATGTCTTCAATATTGATACCAAGGACTCTATTCTCAATGTAACTTGCACATGAACAACCAATTTACAATGAAACGACAAGGAATACTTTGATTTCAAGTTCCTTTATTGTTAATCATGAGTTAGGCATACACGAAATGGTTGCTTTAGATGGAATACCAATCAGATAGGATGCAATATGTTTTTTGCACACTACTCAATACTGAAGATTATCGTCAATCAAATGAAAGAGTAGTTATGACTATTGTTCAATTAGTCAACAATATCACAGTGTGCACTCTCATCCAAAACAATGCTTGTCTTGATGATTTATTGATTTCAATTGGTTATGCTTTGTGTAGCAATGTTTGTGCCAATGCCCAAAGGCTTATTTAATCTTACTATAATTCTAGATTATTTGATTGAGACCATTCCATGACCAACACATTTTCATCACTTTACTCCATATTTTCTTAATTTGGAAATGAGTCAATGTACAATGGTTTATCAACCATTCAAAACTATCCATGCACACAGTTAAGTCCAACTTCCCTTATCCTTAATACTACAGAAACAAGGAGATACAAGGCTCTAGAATTAACAATAAGAGAGTCACTCCAACAAATGAGACGTTATACCAATAACAAATACAATATAAATCTCCAACGATTGCATGTAGAATAGAACACTTCCTTGGCAACGTCATCTAGCATTGACTCTAATATATAAATTGTTTACTACTCTTCAGGGTTCAACTTTACTTAGTGAGGAATGTTTCAACGCCTCCATAAGTAAGATCGTTTGATTTGTAAACTGTCATGGATATCCCACTAGAAAAGTTTCATAACAATAGTAAAAATGTGAGAGAAAAATAATAATCAACCAAGAACATAACAACACATAAATCATGCATGAGATTTATCCTTGAAAACCCAAACCAGGAAAAACTAGCTAATAGATCTATTAGTTCCTGGACCAAACCTGGCCAAGCTAGCCAACCTCCTAGCCCCAACCAAGTGAGCCTTCATCACCCAACGCTTGATGTGTTACAATGGAGTATCACCAGCCTTTTAAAGGCTTTCATTACATGCAATCCACAAGCTATAAAACCATGGGTCACCAATACCATGTGCCCGAAACCACCACTATTTACCTAACAACTTTCACTCTTTCACCGAGTCAATTTTAACCTAACATTTCCCCCTTTAAACTTGACTTGGGGTTTCCCATGACCAAATCTGACCAAACTATCCAACTGAGTCTACATTCCTCACCTCCAGGCCCTACTCCCCCTCAAAGTTTATAACTAGGGTATCTGAAAATCCCACATGCTCCCCCCTATCACCTAGGTCTATGTCTAGAATTTACCGATAAGTTATCAAGGGTATGCATGCCTAACCGGGTCTTACAGTCATATGCCCATTTACATGCAATAAATAATTTCAACTCCATAAAAAAAAATCGTTGACATTTATGCCGCCATCCTCTCACCTTGTCGTGGCTCATCTTCATGCCACTGATGCATATGTTAAAATAAAATCCAAACCCTAATTGTGCACCAGGTCATTTTGGATCATCATCTAGACACACTTCCATGCCTTCCGAGAAAATATCAGCGCTATCATCTCCAAAATCAGTGCCATCATGCAACCTAAGGATCTGGGGATTTTCCTTTGCCACCACCACCACAACCGTCATTAAATCCTCTATTTCCTTTAACCTTTGCCAATTTCTCATCTATTCATGGAATAGTCTTCTGAGCAGGCCATCCCTGCACTCCTCCTCATGGTATTTCTTGCGTTGAAACCCTAGCTTTGTACTATGATCGTTGTGTCACGGGGCACTCCATAATTCTTCATCATCAAACCACTCTCGTGAGAGAATTTGGGTTTTCCTTGCTATGATACCACATGAAAGATTTGATACCACATTAAAGGAAATAAACATGCGAGAGAAATAAAATAATCAACCAAGAACATAGCAACACATAAATCATGCACAAGATTTATCTTGGAAAACCCAAACCGCGAAAAACTAGTTAATAGATTGATTAGTTCCTTGACTAAACCTAGCCAATCTGGCCAGCCTCTTGGCCCCGACCAAGTGAGCCTTCACCTCTCAACTCTCAATGCATTACAATGGAGTATCACCAACCTTTTAAAGGCTTTCATAACTAGAATCCACAAGCTCTAAAACCACGAGTTACCAAAACTATGTGCCGAAAACCATTATTGTTCACCTAACAACATTGAGTCTTTCACCAAGTCAAGTTTAACCTAACATTCCCCCCTTTAAACTTGACTTGGGGTTTCCCATGACCAAATATATCCAAACTATCAGAGTGAGTCTGCACCGCCCACCTCCAGGCCCTACTTGATCCAGGAGGATCTAAAAGGCCAAAAATTCAAATTCCTTGAATCTTATCAAAACTGACATTGAGTCGAAGAGCTCGTTGCAACCTTTCCAACGGTGTGAACGACACCTCAAACGGAGTTCGGATGACAAATATATGGCCAGTCAAAGTTTCGGTCAACCTAGTCAAAGTCAACATGCTAACATCAACATTCGTACACGTGACGTCAACAACCAACCATGCCGAGGTGATGTCATCATGTCAATGTGGTAGAATGAGAGGTTGCCACGTGCCATGTCGATTTGGAATTTTTGGTGGCCACATGGCCCAATCAAAAGATGACACGTGGCACCACCCCAAGAGTTGCCACATGGCCTATTGACAATGTGACACATAGTAGATGAGTCAATATTGACAGGGCAAAGGTAGCGAATGACAGGGTGCCACGTGGCCCAATCACAGGGCACCACGTAGCACCCCATTGACACCTAGTGAGGGCTCGAATCCGAAATTTTGAACTGGTTGGTGCCAAATTCGGCGATTGGACCAGTCGGAGGCCACATCCCACAATATTCAGTCGAACCTGAATCTGTGCAAGGTTCAAATATTGAGTTGGCACAAGTTCTAGAATTGTTGGAGGTTCAAAAGATTAACATGGTGGGGGGTTATATAATATAGCTTTAAAAAAAACTATAGTGAGGGCCCGAATCCAAAATTTAAATATATACATAATATATATATATATATATATATATATATTGGTCGGCGACCACATCCCGCAATATTCAGTCGGACTCGAATCTGTGCAAGGTTCAAATCCCAAGTTGGTGCAAGTTATAGAACTGTCGGATGTTTTAAACCAAATAACAAAAGGTTGTTATATATATATATTGGTCGTTGAACCGGCCAACGGCCACATCCCGCAATATTGGGTCGGACCCAAATCCATGCAAGGTTCAAATCCCAAGTTGGCACGAGTTCTAGAACTGTTGGAGGTTTTAAACCAAATAACAAAAGGTTGTTACATATATATATAATGGGGGTTATATAATATAGTTTAAAAAAAAAAGGTGTATTTTAATTTTGTTACAACCACCAACCCAAAAGGGGAGACCCATAGGTTTGACCACGGGATCTCCCCAAATATAACCAAACAACTTGCCAATGTGCCAAGCCTAGGACTTGGCAAACTCCACTAACAAAAAAATACTTAAACCCATGTTATTCATTCCCCCAAGGGGGAGGTCTGCAACCATTTTCGTACGGGCACACATTTTGATACAAGGAACACATTTATTACATGTTGTAGTGGCATGCAAACTGAGGAGAAGAGTCCACGAGGGGCATGGGATTGACAATCACATAATTAGACGTTTTGATAGTCAGTTTTACATGATTTCTCACCACGAGTCCACTGGTGCAATCAAAAATTGCATTCAGGCAGAGGATCTTCAAGGCCTTTTCAAATTTGAGGTATAGCCATGTATTTATGCCAATTTTTTTTGAGATAATATAAAGGCCTCTCCACTTCAAAGTGGTCCCGAAGACGTAGTCCATTGTTGGGACGAACTTCATTATCAAGCTTTGAGTTATTGCCTTCTTTCTCGTAGTTTTTTCATATTTGTGCCTTCATTATTTATGTTGCACATAATCTTTATTTATGCTCTTTAATGCAGTTCATGTAATGAACATCGAATAAAAGATCTCAAATCATGTTGGTATACGAGCAGTGTTCTTCGACTTGAATTGCGAGTGTGAATACTTACTAGGGCCAAGCTCAAAGAGGGTAAAGGAAAACTTGAGACTTTCAACCCAGAGATTGGACGTGCAACTTGAAGAAAGAAAATGGGAGATGGCGAACTTTGTACAGAGTATGAGACGGATTTCACAATGCTTTCTATCAAATGTTAGACATGGTAGAAAAATTGTTTGCAGATTATGAAAAGAGAGTGTCAAGGAAGGAAAATAAGAGGAAATATAACGCAGAGGATGATGTTGTAGAAGACTAAGGAATTGTAGGAGACCCTCATGAGCCTCCATCTCCATCTTCAAGTTCAAGCTCTTCTTCCTCTCATTTTCATCATAATGCTTCTAAAAAACCATTATTGAAATTAGATGTCAAATTTAATTTGTCGATGTTTAATGGAGAAGCTAATGCAGACAAGTTAAACAATTGGATTAGACAAATCGAGGTATATTGTCATGTACAACAAATCAAAGAGGAAGAGGCGAAGATCCAATTGTCTTTCTCTTTGGTTGGAAGGAACAGGCCTTGTATGGTGGGAAAGTAAACTTCAGAAAGGTAGCAATCATAATGCTAAACTCCTTTCTTCATGGTCTGAATTTACTTCTGCTTTGAAAAAGTAATTTTATCCATTGGGTCATGTACAAAAATCCATGATGGAATGGAAAAATTTAAGACAGGGTAAAGGTCAGAATGTTCAAAGTTTCATAGAAGTGTTTAGAAAAAAGGCACTTGCATTGAATGTTTCTTTAGACTCTCAGGAGACTTTGATGAAATATAATGGTGCACGTCACAATTACATTCATCACACATTGTTGTTATTTAATCCCGCTAATCTAAATGACGTGTGTGCACAAGCAACTCACCTTGAAAGTAGGGAAAATAATTTACAGGAAGGTCGGATAAAGAAGCCTTCCATGTTCCAAAACGACAAGTTCAAAGAAAAAGGAAAGGGGAAAAAGAACACCACAACAAAGAAAGAGGAAGGAAATTCCTCTTGCACTCATTGCAAAAAATATGGGCATGATGATGAGGATTGTTGGAAACTACATCTAGAGTTAAGGCCAAAGAAATTTGGTGGCAAAGGGAAGCCAAAAAACGGTTGCTACAGTGCAACAAGACCTTGGTTCTGATTTAGGTGATGAAATGAGGATTACAATTGTTGGAGTACAAGGTAAAAAATCCTTTCATGCCATTTCAAGTTCTACAAATACCTCTCATGATAATGAAAGAAGAAGTGAATTGTTGCATATACGAGTTGTATCTGAACACACTAAAATAGATACTCTATTTGATTTGGGTTCCCAAGTTAACTTAATCTCATAAACCATTGCTAAAAAGTTGGGCTTATAAACAAAGCCTCATCTTAAACCTTACCCTCTTGGTTGGGTGTGCGACAATGCAAAACTAAATGTCACCAAGCAGTGTAGAGTTAGATTTTCCATTGCTTTAAAGTTGATAGATGAGGTTGATTTGAATGTTGCCCCACTAGATATATGTGGCATAGTTTTGGGAAGCCCATACCTTTATGATAGAAATGCAGTCTTTTTCAAGGATCAGAACAAATACCATCTCACAAAAGATGGAGTGGAATACATTGTTAGAGCTCACAGTACGAAAGTAAATTCAGCCATTGTTAGTTTCATACAAATGAAGAGACTCCTGAACACTAACAAGAAATTTGTGCTCTTCGTTTTGAAATCAAAAGATCTCGATAAATCTAATGCTTTTGATGATTGTGATCCTTCTCATAGAGATGAAATGATTGTTGTTGTTTCTAACTATGATGAATTTTTGCAGGAACCAAAAGGATTACATCCCAAGAGGGAGATCCAACATGAAATACAGTTGCACCAAGTTGTTCCCTTACCAAACATTGGCATGTACAATATGTCTGCTCGAAAATGAAGAGATCAAAAATCAAGTGCGAGACTTGCTTGAAAGAGGAGTCATCATACTTAGCTCTTCTCCTTGTGGCTCTTTGATAGTACTGGAGAAATTTCATTTCTAACTTCTCCTATATTGCATCTCCTTTGCATGCTTTAACCAGTGTGAAGCAGGTCTTCCAGTGGCGAGGAAGACAACAAAAAGCATTCAACAGTTTGAATGAAAAGATCAGTACCGCACCATTGTTGGCTCTACCTGACCTAAAACAATATTTTGAAATTGAGACTGATGTCAATGCATATACCATGGGAGAAGTCTGGATGCAACAACGTAAGCCCATTTGTTTTCATTCTGAAACTTTTTCTAAAGTTGTTTGTAATTATCCTACATATGACAAAGAGTTGTATGTGTTGGTCCAAAGCATGAAGAAATGGAAACACTACTTGATGGGGAAGGAAACAATCATACTCACAGATCACCAACCGTTACAGTACCTCCAATCACAGACCAAACTTCAGTAGTCAAGGCACTACAAGTGGATGGGATTATTACAATAGTTCCATCTAGTTATCAAATACAAGAAGGGCATAAAAAACAAAGTTGTGGATATGCTTTCTAGACCTCCTATTTTTGCATCTATTGTTTTGAAAAATGATTCTTTATCTCATGATAGCTATGTTGAACAATATTATACTGATGAAGATTTTAAAGATGTATATGCGAGGCTAACCCGTAGTTCGCATGTGGAAAACTATCATTTGCACGGCAAATTAATCTACCATTTTGGCAAACTATGTATTCCTACAAGTGAAAGAGTCCATGTAATTCGAGAAGCTCATACTTCGCTTATGTCTGGGCATTTTGGGGTAGGAAAAACTATGGTTCATCTGCATAGATTTTGTTTTTGGCCTCGGATGAAAGAAATTGTAACCAAGTATGTAAAGGGGTGTCTGAAGTGCTCTACTTGTAATCCCACTAATAGAAAATTGGGGTTGTACACACCACTCCTTGTTCCTTCTCATCCTTGGGAGAGTATCTCTACGGATTTTGTAGGGGGGTTGCCTATGTCAAAAAGGGCTCATGACTACTTGTATGTAGCAATGGATAGGTTTAGAAATATGTTTGTCTTGATGCAATGTAAAAACCTAATCATTGATGAGCAAATTGCTCATATTTCCTTTCAACATGTATGGGTCCACTTTGGATCCCCACATCCATTATCTCGGATTGGGACACTCGATTCCTTGGAGAGTTTTGGACAAGCTAGTGGAGAATGATGGACACTAAATTGAAAAGGAGTAATGCTTTCCATCCACAAACCGATGGATAGACAAAGGTATTTAACAGAACAATGGTTCATTTGCTCTGAGGTTACTGCAACAAACATCCCAAGTTGTGGGATGATCAAATACAGTATGTGAAACATGCATACAATCCAACCTTGCACTCTTCCACCTAGAGTTCACCTTTTGAGACATGTTTTGGGTATCTACCTAAGAATCCCTTGGACTTTAAATTTGGAAAATATGTCGACTCAAGTGAAAAAAGAGATGAATATAGAGCCCACAAGTTCATCCAGAGGATTCAAAAGGTACACTAGATGGTCTAGAAAAACTTGGAAAAGATCCAGGCACAGTAAAAATCTCGCCATGAAAAACACATTGTTGATCACCAGTTCCAGGTTGGGGATCAAGTGTGGCTCCACATCAACAAAGACACTTTGAAGGGTGAAGGAAAGAAGCTCAAACCCATCATATATGGACCCTTCACCATCTTGGAGAAGATTGGCACAAATTCTTTCCGCCTAGATCTACCACCGTACATGCAGATATACCCAGTTGTAAATGTAGAAAACCTGACACTTTATGAGCCTCCAATGAGCGTGGATCAATGGGAGAGTGTTTTAGTACCTTTAGTGGACAGGTTTTCTCTTGAGTACTTGGATGAGTTAAAGGAAGATATCATCCTGGACAGAAGGACGAGGACGTCCCACAGAGGTGATGTTGAATATCTTCAAGTGGGTCTTAACGACAAACATCCAAGAAAATCATGGGAGATCGAGAAGGATAATGTGAGGGAGAAATTCCCTCACCTATCTGTTGATTGATAAGGATTTTGGAGGCCTAAAAGCTTCTTAGTGGGGAGGAATGATCTAGGAGGACTAAAAGGAAAAAAAATTCAAAGTCCTTAAATCTCATCAAAACCAACACCAAGTCGAAGAGCTCGTCGCGACCTTTCCAATGACGCGAACGAAAACTCAAACAGGATCTGAATGACAAAGATATGGCTAGTCAAAGTTTTGGTAAACCTAGTCAAAGTCAACATGTTGACATCAACATCCGTACATGTGATGTCAGCAGCCAACCTGCGGAGGTAACATCAACATGTGGACATGGAAGCATGAGAGGCTGCCACGTGGCAGCATGAGATGCTGCCATGTGGCATGTCAATTTGCAATTTTTGGTGGCCACTTGAGAAAATCATAAGATGACACGTGGCATCCCCAAGAGGCACCATGTGGCACCATCCAGAAACTACTAAGTGGCCTACTGACAACGCGACATATGGTAGATGAGTCAACATTGAATAGGCAAAGGCAACGAATGCGGGGCACCACGTGGCCTAATCACAGGGCACCACGATCGACGTTGAATCCGAACAACAGACCGGTCGACGACCACATCTCGCAATATCTAGTCGGACCCAAATCCGTGCAAGGTTCAAATTCCAAGTTGGCACGAGTTCTAGAACTGTCGGAGGTTTTAAACCAAATAACAAAAGGTTGTTATATATATATATATATATATATATATATAACCTTTACAATAAACGGTGGTCCGAAAGCTTAACACAGTGGGGGGTTATATAATATAGTTTTTTTTTTAACTATATTTTAATTTTGATACATCCGCCAACCTAAAAGGGGAGACCCGCGGGTTTGACCTTGGGATCTACCCAAATATAACCAAGCATCTTGCGAATGCACCAAGCCTAAACTTGGCAAACTCCACCCAAACAAATACTTAAACCCGTGTTTCTCATCCGCCCAAGGGGAAGTTTCATGCTCACTTATGTACGGGCATGCATTTTGAGTAAGGGAATGCATTTATTATAGGCTATAGTGGCATGCAAACCAATGCAAAGAGACCAGGACGAGCCTAGGATTGACAACGACAAAATTAGATGTTTGACAGTCATTTTTGCACAATTTCTCACCACGAGTCCACTGGTGCAGTCAGAATTTCCATTCGAGCATCGGATCTTCAGGGCCTTTTCAGATTTGAGGTAGAGCCATGTATTTATGCCAAAATGAGCCAATATAAAGGCCTCTCCACTTTGAAGTGGGCCCTAAGACGTACTCCATTGTTGGGACGAACTTCGTTATCAAGCTTTTTGTTATTTCCTTTTTCTCGTCATTTCTTCATATTTGTGCCTTCTTTATTTATGTTGCACATAAGATTTATTTATGCTCTTTAATGCAATTCATGTAATGGTCATCAAATAAAATATCCCATATGACTACCCCCCTTCAAAATTTATAACTAGGGTATTCGAAAATCTTGCATGCTCCCCTTTATCACATAGGTCTACATGTAGACTTTACCAGTGATATTTCAAACATGGGGTATCAATCCGAAAATCCTTAGATGTTAATTTATTCTTTAAACACACATGTTAAGATCTAACTTGATTCAAAATATTTCTTGATCATATTGACATCTTTACAGAACATGATCCGGATTATTTTCGGCACAAAATGAGAGCAAAGATATAATAAAGAAATGTACAGAGATATCTCGGATATCCAATAATATAACATAAATATATCAGAGATGCAACCATAAACACAAAGATACAGTAATACACAATTTTCTATTAATGAGCGAAAATGTACAAAGACTGTAAAAATACATAGTGAAAGACTCGCTAGAATGGTGGCAACTTATCTCTGAGAAGAGATGTGATGGCTACTCGTATTCGAAAGAAGATGATTTTGCAATGAGGCTCCAAAGGCATTTTTATCAAAACGAAAATCCAAAACCATAACCTCGGAAGATGAAAAGCCAACAATTTTGTGGACCCCGTTTTGGGTAGTTTGGTGTACCAACTTCCCGAGGGCGTAATTTTGGCATACGATCTTTGTTTGGGGCGCACAATAACTCGTTGGAAAGGTATAGTCAAGGAGATTCATTTTAGGGTCTCAATCAGAGCCTTTGACTATCATTGAGAATCTAGATCCAAAAAAACCTTCATTTAGACCCTCAAAATGGCCCCGGAAGTTAAAAACTGCTAAAAATAGTAAATTACCAAAATTGTCAGAAAATTGTTTCAAGCCAGTTGGAAAATGTGGGTGGCCACCGATATCCACCTGAATCCATCCTCTCTCCTTAGGAAGCAATGGTCTCCATTGCGTTGAGTGCCCAAGGGAGAGGAAAAAGCGTTTGTTGAATCTGCATCTTGATGAGTTGCTTGCCTTGTTGGAGAAGTTGCGATGCTTAGCTTGTTGAATGTTGTCACGAACATGTGGCTGGAAGGGTTGCACCTTTTTAACTAATCTGGATACATGATATTCCTGTGTGCAGAAGGAATCTTTACACTTTGTTGCAATATTGTTGACCTACTTTTGTTGGATAGAAGGTGCTTGGACTGAGGATGCAGTGGTGTTCTTCTATTCATACTTTGAACAGACTGTGAAGAAGCTTAATTTTGTAGTATGAGATACTACCATGCAACACTGTTTAGGTGGGACAATAGTCAGAATTACCTCTAGTATTCTGTAGAGATGACCCCCCAAAGTAAAAATGACACTATGGGGTCGGGACTCATAAACAACATGGTGCTTCCACATATATGGTTGGCCCAAGAGAACATCACATACATCCAGTGGGGAAACATCACATAATAACTCATCCTTGAAGGGTTGGATGTCGTATGATAATCAACACTATTGGCTAACACGAATATCTCGTCCCTGGCGAAGCCACCCAATGTTGTATGGTTGCGGGTGTGGTGTTGTCAATAATCCCAACTGTTTGACGACCTCTGCTGAGATGAGGCTCTTCTCGCTTCTGCTATCAACAATAAAATGCAGTGGGGTCCCTTTCACCCACATCTATGAATGAAAAAGGTGCTCCCCCTCTTTAGTTTTTGTTGGTTCTTCTGGTTGAATTGTTGTGGTCGTGACAATAGCAGTGGGGTCTGCATCGATGATCTATCTTTTACCAATATTTTCATAATTTGATTCTAAATCAAGGTTCCACTCCTTGTCTTTGATCTCGGCCACCAATCATTGTTTTGAGCGACATTCATCGATGTTGTGACAGGGACTTTTGTGGAAATCACACCATTATTCGTTGTCCTTCTTCGTCTTCCCGTGACCCTTCTTTTCCTATGGCTTAGAGTGGTTTTCAGGAAGTTGTTTGTTAGGGTCATCTTTATCATACTTTGGTTGTTTCGGATTTGCAGACCCAAATCCCCATTTGTTCTGGTGCTTAAATTTATGCTCGATTTTAACAGCATATTGATAAGTAGCACCGAGTGATGAGATGTCCAGAAAATCCATTTCAGTTTGGATGTATCTGTGTAGAGCCCCGTGGTATTTGAGAACCAGATGTCATTCGGAGTCTTTGATACCCAACTTGGTGCGCAAGGTATGGAAGGTATTGGTGAACTCCAGAACCGCTTGGCCCCTCTCTTGCCACAATGTGGTCCATCTCATGCACTGTTCCTAATAGTTGCCAACAAGGTAATACTGTTCCTTTACTACGTCCACAAAAAAATCCCAAGTGCGATCAACCCCATATATTCCAGACTCTTCTATGGAATTTTGCTCCCAGTAAGTTTCCCACCAATGTTTGACATGCGAGAGAGCTTTAAGGAGTGTGAAGGTGATATTTTTCCTGTCTAAAAAATGGTGACCAAAGAAATAACCTTCCAACATATTTAACCATTTGTTTAAGGCATCCGCATCTATCTAACCTTCAAATACGGGAATATAAAAATTAGCATGTACCTTTAAAGGAGAGGTGCTTCCAAAGTGGTTGTTTGATGAATATGCACCTGTTGTTATCGGTAGGCATTGAAGAATGTGGGAAAAATTCTCCATCATTTCATCCCTCTATCGCGTGAGAGCTTGCTCAAGCAACAGATTGATAGAATCGCCTGCTCCGTCATTTTTCTTTTCTTCTTCCATGGAGGGTTTTTTGGGTGTCTGAGAGCGATCGTCTTCAAGAGAGACAAGCTAGAGACCCAACTTGCTATACTCGAACCTCGTTGAGGACATGCACTGAAAAAAACAATCAAGAGCAGCCTGCTCTGATACCACTGATCCAAATTATTTTCGACATGAAATGAGAGCAGAAATATAATAAATAAATGTATAGAGATATCTCGAATATCCAATAATATAACATAAATGTATCAGAGATGAAACCATAAACGCAAAGATATAGTAATACACAATTTTCTATTAATGAGCGAAAATGTACAAAGACTGTAAAAATACAGAGTGAAAGACTCGCTAGAATGGTGGCAGCTTATTTCTGAGAAGAGATGTGATGGCTACTTGTATTCACAATAAGATGATTTTACAATGAGGATCAAAAGGCCTTTTTATCAAAAATAAAATCCAAAACCCTAACCCCAAAAGATGAAAAGCCAATAGTTTTGTGGACCCCATTTTGGGTAGTTTGGTGTAGCAACTTCCCGAGGGCGTAACTTTGGCATACGATCTCTGTTTTGGGCGCACGATGGCTCATTGGAAAGGTATCATCATGGAGATTCATCTTGGGGGATCAATTAGAGCCTTTGGCTATGATTGAGAACCTCGATCCTAAAAAAAACCTTCATTTAGGCCCTCAAAATGGCCCCGGAAGTTAAAAACTGCTAAAAATAATAAATTACCAAAATTGCCAAAAAATTGTTTTGAGCCAGTTGGAAAAGGTGGGTGGCCATCGATATTGACCTGGATCAGAACACTTGTGAATCTTTTACTTATCCAAAATCTCATGAAATGATGTTAATTTTCATAATAATGTGAGATGACACAACAGAAAATAAAGGAGTTAAATAAGACAAAATTTGATGATGTATTTCACCTCTCCTAGGCTACATCTGTGAGTCCCCTTTCAACACTGATATTGCTCTTCATTAAACTTGAATGTCAAAAATTAAAATGAAAATGGACTTACAAATCCAAACTTGAAGTCACTCTTCAATTTTGTTGCTCAATTGTAAAAATAAAGGTTACCATTGAATTGCTCTCGAAATTTGAGAAAAATGAATATAAACTCGACCATATTCTGAACTAGCTCAAAATGACCCCCTTCTTCATGCAAAATAATGCACTCAAATTTTCATACAAGGAAATATGAACTAAGATCTTTATAGAAAACATCTTAGCAAAAAATAATCATCATCATCATGCTCCTCTCGAAAAAGTGAGAAGAATGAGTATAAACATGACTATGTTTGGACATGGCAAGCAAAATGATGAAACTCCATGACTAAGACATCTCTTGCAACCCTTGGTAGGAAAAACGATGCATCGTATTGCACCCTGCACGAATTTCCATGTCTCATACTATGTGCAAACTCTTCTCTTGCTTCAAAATCTGCGCCCAGTTTAAATAGGGCGTGGACCCAACCGTGGTTTGAACCTCATGCTAACCTCTGTATCAAATTTCAATACAAATATGTTGGTATCCCGTAATGTGTGGTGCCTTTGGCGCAATGGTTAAGGTGTTTGTACACAGGAGAGGAGGTCACGGGTTCGACCTCGTGGACCTCTCCCCAACCATCATTTTGTTATAACCATGTATATTGTATAGGATATGGTTACATTGCATATACCGTAAGGTTGGGGGCTAGGCCCTCGGCCTTTTATCCGTTGATTGAACCTTAACCCAAACTCAAATATAATACTTCCCATATGACTAAAGTCATACGTTGTGGTGTATTGGTAAGTCATGGGAATGCCATGTAAGAGGTCTGGGGTTCAACTCCGGTCGACCCAAAATGTTTTAATAAACCAAACCATAAAGGCCCAATGGGATTCTGCCACGTGGAAAATGCCAATTGGTCCTCCTCAACTTATCCTACTACCTGCCACATGTCTCTCTATGGTGCTACCACATTAGCATTATACGAACCTATATGAATGTGCCATGTGTCACCCCCTTTGGTTTTTTGACCTAGTTTGACCAAAACTTCTAAGAGCTATAACTTTCTCATACGAACTTTGTTTGAGGCGATTTTTACGCTGTTGGAAAGCTATCGTCGATCTCTACGCAATGAAATCATTTTCAAGAAAATTTGATATGATCAGATTTTGAGCATTTATGGATCCTCCTGGACCTCTTTGAGTGTTTCAGATCCTCTTGGATCACACCTTCCCATTGAATAACTTTTAGTCCTCCAAAAGTATGGATATTTCAACAACTTAGTGATAATAAGGCTTCCTAACTCTTCCACCTTGTTGAATTGCATATTTTTCGACAACTTAGTGATTATAAGGCTTCTTCACTCTTCCACCTTACTGAAATACTCTGGAACTGATTTCCATATTAAACTTGGTCATTTTGGACCTTCATCTAGGATCTTGGATACATATTTGATCAATGTAATTACATCTACTTATTTAGAACATGGCTCTGACTCTGGCTCCTTGCTCATGGATATTGGCGCTAGTTTAGATTTAGCTCCGGTTTTTGCTCATTGATTCCTTCATAACATAAGTCTACTCACTGACTCTTTATTCCATAATATGGATCCAGGTGGATATTGGTGGCCACCCACCTATTCCAACTGGCTCAAAAATTCTTTTGGCAATTTATTGTTTTTAGCAGTTTTTCGATTCCTACACTTCTAGGCCATTTTGAGGGCCTAAATGAAGTTTTTTCGAGATCGAGAACCTAAATTAGAGCCAAAGGCTCTGATTGATTTAGCCCCAAAAATGAATCTCCTCAAAAATACCTTTCCAACGAGCTATGCCAAAGTTACGCCCTATCGTATGCCAATAGTTTAGATGAATCTCCTCAACAATACCCTTCCAACAAGCTATCGTGCGCCCCAAACGAAGATCGTATGCCAAAGTTACGCCACCAGGAAGTTGATACACCAAAATACCCAAAATGGCATCCACAAAATTGTTGGATTTTCATCTTTCGGGACTAGGTTTTTGGATTTTATTTATGTTAAAAGGGCCTTTAGAGCCTCATTGTAATCATCTTCTTGCAAATGTGAGTACCTGTCACATCTCTTCTCAGAGATAAGCTGCCACCATTCTAGCGAGTCTTTCACTCTGTATTTCTATAGTTTTGTACATTTCACTCATTAAAAGAAATTGTGTATTATTGTATATATGTGCCTATTGTTATATATCCGATATATCTTTCTTATATTATTGGATCTCTTGCAATATCTCTCTATATTTCTGTGTTATATCTCCACTGTCATTTCGTGCCGAAAATAATCTGGATCAAATATCCAAATCCGAATCATGTACTCAACATCCACTCTCATCTCCTTCTCTGTTAAAGATATTCATATCTCGACAATCATGAAACCAAGACGAATCTTGATCTATGACTCGCCAATATTGGACTCATTGTTCTTGTACTGTTGATGTATCTGTAGGAGCCTCTAAATGAATCCCCTATTCATTTCCTCTCTCCTGCCCTGAAAGTAAACTCAAACATGTTCTCCACAAACATTTGTATCACTTGACCTACTTTTGCTCAAGGTATATATCTACATGAACATGTCATAACATCTTGGAGATGTTTATAGCATCCATCTTTACAAAGAAGACTATTTCTTTACCAGCTCTAGAAACATTTCCATTACTATGACGCTCTTCCCACTCTCGATCTACATGTTCCAACTGCTTGTACTCTTTGATTCCTTAGCCATCGGTACTTAAGAACAAGAACAATATTACATAGACAATTTGATCCATATGCAGTTCATTAGTTGTTAATAAGACAACTATACTTGTCTTCATTATTGTCGAAAGGCTTTAGAAATCCCTATAAGATTCCTCTCACTCTTGAAAATTCTTTAAAAGTGGCTATATAGAAATCCCTACAAGATTCCTCTCACTCTTGAAATTCTATAAGGAGTGGTTAACAAGCCCTCTAATACAACAATAGAAATAGACGTTTAAAAGGTATTTACATATGCATACTAACTTTGTAAATTACAAATAAACATACTTACAAATTATTTCCCAAAATGAAATCTTTTCTTATACCTATCCAGGGACAAAGATAGGTGACCTCTTCATCGACTCATTCTTCCAATGGTATTGGAAGGAGTCTCATAACTTCATGTCTTTGAAAACGCCTCTGATCCTAATGTTGAATCTAACATTGAATCTAACATTGAATCCAAGAAACCATTGGATCCAATTATAGGTCTTCCAAGTAACCTATACAACTTCTCCTTCCAAACACCAAGCACTATTGTTGTGTCTTGGGTAGATTCCCTTGAATACACAAGTACATGTTCATCCTAGAATGAAACTACATATCCTTCGTCTTTGAAAGTTGAAACCGAGAGTAAGTTTACTTTCAAATCTAAAACATATAACATATGTTCTATTCCCAAAAATACTCTTGACTCGAGTTGGAATCTTACATAACCAACTCCTAAGAAAATAATAAATATTGATCTCATTCCTGTCATGTGGTGAGATGAGCCACTATCCATGAACCATACGTTAATGTCTTCGTATGTTACATTGTTAATACCAACCAATAGGAAAAATTATTTCTCGAGACTCTCAACAAGATTATTAACTTCACTTAGGGTCGCTACATGTCTTCTTGTAAATGCCTTTACATCTTCCTGGTTCTCCTTCAGACATAAGTGTGGATAAAGCATCCAACACTTCTGTATATGATCTCCACTCTTACCACAATAAGAGGAGAGTTTCTTGTTCCCATCTTGGAACCACAACCCCTTCTTGTCATTCTCCCTTTTTTTTGTCTTGAAAAATGACTTCCACTTCTATCCTTCTTCTTGGATGGATTTTCTTGCAAGGATTGTCTTCTCTAATATTTCACCATACTATGGTTACTAGTTCCATAGGAAGCACATGGATACATAGACCATAAATTCATGCTAGGCTTACTACTGGAAAATGTCTTCATCCCCTCTTTGGAATGCACATCTCTTCCCGGAGATGTCTTGCATTTGTTACCTTTCCCTGGGCTGGAAGGTAAGCCCAACTACTTATGAAATGCCTCTTCATTTGAATTTCTCCCTACTTCAGCCATCCTGAAGTATTCTCCATCTTGACGGGCTGAAGAAGAATATGATGAATCATCTTTCTCGGTTATTATCTACAAACCTTTTGTAGGAGATCGTCTCTCTTGCATAGGAGACTTTTCATTCTCTACTTTCCTAGCTTCATGGAATGGTGCCAATATCTGGTTCTTAGTCTGCAACTTTCTTTCAAATTCATCAAAAATAACTCTATGGAATTCTTCATGACATATCAATCGATCTTGAAGCCTCTACTTCTCCTCCTTGAGAGATTATAGTTGCATCCTTAATTTAGAATTTTGCTTCTAAATCTATTGGTTCATGTCTTTATGGAGCCTTAACTTCGTGAGAGATTTACTCATGGTGTCTTCTACAACAAAGAGATCTGTGCTACGGAGTTTTCAAACACCTTCACCAACTTGAGTCTTGGACCTTGTCATATTCACTTGCAAATACTTGTCAAAAACCTCGCTCTGATACCAACCCAATCCAAAAGTTTTAGATGTTGATTTATTCTTTAAACACATATGTTAACATCTAACTTGATTCAAAATATTTCTCGATCGTATTGATATCTTAGTAGAACACTTGTGAATCTTTTACTTGTCCAAAATCTCATGAAATGATGATAATTTGCAGAATAATGTGAGATGACACAACAAAAAATAAAAGAACTAAATAAGACAAAAATTGATGACAGAACTCACCTCTCCTAGGCTACATCTTCGAGTCCCCTTTCAATAATGAGATTGATCTTCATTAATCTCAAATGTCAAAACTTACAATGAAAATGGACTTACAAAACCAATCTTGAAGTCACTCTCCAATTCTTTTGCTCATTTTATGAAATAGAGGTTACCATTGAATACCTCTCGGAATTCTGAGAAAAATGAGTATAAACTCAACCATAATCTGAACTGGCTCAATATGACCCTTTTTTCACGCAAAACAATGCTCTCAAATTCTCATACAAGGCAATTTGAACTAAGATATTCATAGAAAACATCTTAGCACAAAATAAACATCATCATCATGCTCCTCTCCAAAAATTGAGAAGAATGAGTATAAACATGACTATGACATGGCACACAAAACAATGAAACTCCATGACTAAGACATCTCTTGCAACCCTTGGCACACAAAAAAATGCACCGTACTACACCCTACATGAATTTCCATGTCTCGTACTCCGTGCAAACTATTCTCATGCCTCGAAATCTTTGCCTAGTTTAAATAGGGCACGGACCCAACCGTGGTCTGAACCTCATGCTAACCTCTGCATCAACTGTAAATACAATTATGTCGGCATCCCATAAAGTGTGGCACCTTTGGTGCATTAGTTAAGGTGGTTGTACATGGGAAAGGAGGTCATGGGTTTGACCCTGTGGACCTCTCCCCAACCATGATTTTGTTAAAACAAAGTATTAATGTTTAGGATATAGTTCGTTGCATAGTTTGTTAGCCCCTCCATGCAAGATTTGGGGTATGGTTACATTGCATATACCATAAGGTTGGGGGCTAGGCCCTCATCCTTTTATCTCTTGATTGAAACTTAAACCAAACTCAAATATAATACTTGCCATATGATTATTAAGTCATACGTTTTGGTGTATCGGTAAGTTGTGGGAATGCCATGTAAGAGGTCGTTGATTCGACTCTGGTCAGCCCACAAATTTTAATAAACCAAACCATAAAGGGCCAATGGGAGGCTACCATGTGGAAAATTCCAATTGGTCTTCCTGGACTGTACGGTCGCCATGTCACTTGCCCAGTCGGAAGTACAACCTACCAACTCAACATGCTACCTGCCATGTGTCACCTTGTGGTGTTTCCACGTTAGTGTTGTATGAACTTGTACAGATGTGCCACATGTCACCCTTCTAGCGGTGCCACATGTCACCCTTTCATTGGTGCCATGTGTCACCCCCTTTGATTTTTTTGACCTAGTTTGACCAAAATTTTGAAGAGCTATAATTTTCTCATACGAACTTCGTTTGAGGCGATTTTTATGTCATTGGAAAACTATCATGGAGCTCTATGCAATGAAGTCGTTTTCGAGAACAATTGAGACAATCAAATTTTGAGCTTTTATGGATCCTCCTGGACCTCTTTGAGTGTTATAGATCCTCCTGGACCTCTTTGAGTGTTATAGATCCTCCTGGACCATGTATGCATGCCTAACCAATTCTTACAGTCGTATGCCCATTTACATGTAATTTAAAAATTTACATTTCCAAAGTAATATATATATATATATATATATATATATCACTTTTGTTATCCTGACACTTATCCATCATCATCTTGCTTTACCATTCCTCCAACTCTTGATGCTCACTTCTTGGTAGATCTATAACTAGACAAAAAATCCAACCGCACCTGACATATCCATTAGATCCAAGAATCCAAGCAAAATATCCTTCATAGACTTTGAGCCAAATTGGCCAAGCCGACCAACCCCTTGGGCCCAGTTTTCTGTTGGCATTCCTGTAGGTGTAGTATCTGTATCCACAGTGACCCGTTGATCTTTGTCTACCAAGAGGTGTTCCATCTTGAGCTTCCACAACACAAAACATTTCCCATTAAATTTCTCGATCTGTATTCTTGAATTGCTCCCCATTTCTTTTCACCACAAGAATCAATACTATAAAGATCCCATTGTAACAAGGTTAATTATAGACCCAAGGCAAAACCCCTGGCCAGAAAGGCATCCCCCTGAAGCCCATAAATGGTCTTATACCAAATGAAAGCTTTGCTACCAAGTGTAAGTTTTATACCTTTCACATTAATGCAATGCACACACAGATTCTTGAAAAACAGAAAAGAACATCGTTACAATCACACATATACATAGAGATTTACCCTAGAAACCCAAACAAGGAAAACAAGAAACATGTTTATAGTTGCACCTCTAATTCTCATTCATCATCATACCACTTCATTGTTTACAATACAATATATATAGGATCCCGCAACATAAAAAACCCTAATCCATTGACCTAAATTAGACACAACCCTAATTTCTTAAAGAATTAGAAAACTACATGTCACCAATACCATTTTCCTGAAACCACCATTGTTTTCCAAACAACTTTGACTCTTTCACCGAGTCAATTTTAACCTAACATCTTATACTATTCTAAAATCTTTTATTATCTAGTTTATTACCTTAGATCTCATTATTATTACTAGCATAGTGCTCAAAATTATGGAAATAACTGAAAATAAAATTAAATAACAAACAAATGAACACACCATCCACACCAATGAATAGAAGGTGTGACCTAGGAAACCCCATACAAGAGAAAATCTAGTTGGAAGGTGAGGCCTATGCTCCACTCTCTTTTTCTTATTTATGAAATGCAAGTACAAAGAAAAGTGGTACCCACTTTGGAGTTGTCATGGACACTCTTGCTTGAATCGATGCTATAGAATCTTCTACATCCTATGTTATGCTTCAATATCCCACTCCTAGATGTTCTACTCAACCATGGAACAATAAAACACCAAAAGAATGGAACCCATTTTCTTCCTAGTGGCCTAGTATCTAACATAGCATGATAATCCTCTAAGGTTAGGTTTAGGGTTTTTGCATGCCTTAACCCTCAATTAGTGTTAGGGTTTTGGACCCTCTAGAATCTTATTGAAAGTCCACATGTGACTATCCCAACATGTGTGAGTAATGGGGGTTGATGTGGCATCCACTCGATACCATGGTGTTTAATAGGGTAGGTCAACTTGAAGAAGTCATAACTTCCACATATGAACTCCGATTGAGGTGATTTTTGCACCATTGGAAAGATTACAACATGTAGAAAAATTCCAAGGGGGTATGAGCTAAGATTGTAAACTTTTGACCCTAAATAGTGTCCTTTTATGCCCCAAACGAGATTTGGAAGTTTTCAAACCCCAAATCACCAAATTGGGACCTGCCCCTAAAATGCACCCTACAAGCCAATTCTTCTAGTTTTTCCACCTAGAAAGTAGCAAGATAGATGGCGCACTATATAATGATCCATTCCATATGATTGCCTTGTTTCCATTCAACATTTATTGGAGTAGTATTATGAACTCTGAATCATTTTTTTGCCAACATGAAAAACTACATTTAAGAGTAGGTTATTTGTTGGTTGTAGCTTCAAAGATTACATGGGATTCTATGGGGGAGCATGAGATTTGAAAACCTCTTATATGCTCTATTCTCACAACAATTGATACCCATGGCTGGTCAAAGTATGCGCTATAGGGTAGTTGCTTGTGCTATAGGGACAAAAGGAAAATGAGGTAGCACAAAACTATTTCAATGAATTAATCCACCTTTTTGCAACCAAGATGATATGCCTAGCCAATAGAAATAAATTCCAGACAACTAGGTATCCTCAATTAATGCATACTACTAGATTGAGTGCCCAAACAACCTTGGGAAGGAATAAACTGTTGAATGTAACGGATTGTAATGGTTCCAACAACCATTATAGGGAATCAACATCATGGGGTTGATTTTGATTTGGGGCTTCCAAAGACTCATCAAATAGATAATTCAATTTAAATTAGGTTGTAACATATGGTTACCAAAAATTACCCTCAACAGTGTTCACGTAAACCAACAATTGTGCCAATTAGTTAACTCGGGGATAAACCAATGAACTTGGTTTTGTAGCTTCTCAAAGATTTAGTTAACACTGAAACAAAACTATAGTATATCAAGCAATTCAAATAAGAGGGGATTGGTCTTGTGGAATGTATAGAAATATTCATATATGGAATGAAGATTATACACAGGGAAAACAATAATGCAATAAATAATGTGATATGAAAACCATCAATCACTCCCATATGAAAACCAAAACAATGAACATGCATCCACTATTCACATAACCACAACGAACATAATTATTTTACCTTGGAAACCCAAATAGGAAAACTAGCTTTGAATGGTTGCTCAATCTTTATTTCAACAATTTTAGGTTACATTGCAGGTTGCAAGCTCATGGGCCATTCAAGGATTCACATAGCTAGTCCTCTTATGTATCCTCACCCCTTGGATAAAATACCCTTTTTTGTTCTGATTACAAGAATATATAGGTAAAGTTGGGGGTAATGGGAAGGCCATCCTTGTCCTTTCACTTCCCATTCCTCAACTTTCTCTCCTATTTCTTTTTTCTCATTTATGTTCTTTTTATTTCCTTTCATTAAATTTTGTAATGCTTGCATTGTCTTTTTTTGTTGTTTTAAACCCTCATTAGTTATCAAATTGCTTGTGGTTACTAAGTCTTATAACCATTCATTTTTTTTCAATTCCATTTCGGATCACAAACTCTTCAAGATCCCTTCATCTCCTATCACAAAATTCCTCTAGGACAACTCAATTTTTAAAGGAGTCACATCATATAAACCCACATCCTCAAATATGTGTATAAAGTACTTTTCCATTAGATCAACCCTAGCAATAGAACCCCACACTTTTCCTCTTTTCATAATGATATTAATATCCCAACATAATATTACATTATCCCCTTTGAGAATACCTTGACCGTGTAAATTCACTGAAAAGAATTTTCTATCATCATAAAGGCCATACAAATTTATTATGTAGAAAGCCCTCCCTAATTCTAGTAACCATAGCTCGGTGATCAATCCTTCATTAATAATAGAAGATGATAGAAGGTTAAAGGAATTATTCCATCCCATTATTAATGCCCCCAATCTTCTATTTGATTTCAATGTTTCAAAATTCCAATCTTTTAAGATTCAAGACAAGGTTCCTTCTACCTTTTTCACTTCACACATACTTTCCTAGATGAGAATTACAACTGGTTTGTATTTTTCCGCAACCTCTTGAGGGATATATTTTTCTGAGAGGCCCTTTCGCCCTTCGCATTTAGGGTTAAAATAATCATGGTATGACCTTGTCTAAGGCAATATGTTAGAATATTTAGGCAATTAGGAATTAGTTAAGATCAAATTGGTCTAATGTGTCATTAGGTTAAAGTGTGTTTTTTTAGTATGCATTGTAATCTGACGGTCACGATATGTTCCCGACATAGAGTGATTCTATGACTCATATTGCCCTTGATATTAAAGGCTACATTGATCCGTGACTTAACACCCGATTAGTCCATGATATCTATTTAAAGAACATGGAGGGTCATTTGTTGATGATCAATTGTGAAAAAATCTCGGTGATATATTTTCTTTTGCATTAATAAATTATCTCAAGTGGCCATGTTGGTTGGGGTCATGGAAACATCATTGTGTTGATATTTGATCTAGTTGTGTGAGTTTTTATTGAAGGTGTTCATCCTCTATTGGAATACATGGGTTGTCAAACATGGTATCAGAGCGCATTTGAAGACTCGCTCCCATTGTAGATCGAGATCTTGAATCTGTGTTGCCACATATCTGGTTTTTCCCACTTCCATGCATTTTTGGGTCTAGAGGATTGTTCCATTGCATCCATAACACTCATTTCAGTTGTGAACGCTTTTCATTTCACTCGAGAAGGTTTTCTTTTTTCCCAAGATACAACCATTTCAGTCAAATCCATAGGTATAAAGCTTGAATACGCCTTTTTTATTTTTTTATTACAAAGATAATATTTTAGTTTTCTATTTTTGTTTGTGGGTTGCTATTCTTTACGGTCTATGTATTCTCTTTTCCCTGGTCTCTGTGCGATCTTGACAAAACACAAACAGAGCGGGAAGTGTTTTCTTGTTTGCGTAAGCTCTTTATCGTGCACTCTGTGCAATATCGGTAATCAGAAATAGAGAGAAAACTTGCATTTTCCAGGTAAGATAATCGATATCTAATCCTTGTTGTTGTCGAGAAGCGATCTTTGTGTGTGTGTGTGTGAATGCATGAAAATATTTTTTAATTGAGCATGCACTCTAAGGTTGTCAACAACAACAACAACAACCCCAATCCTCCTTCTTCTGATTATATTGTGTTTTGCACTAGCGCACTTAGTTAAAAGTTACTTTATTAAGTAAGAGGTCTTGAGTTCAAATCTCTTTTTTGTTACTCTTTTTTTTAAAGTTCATGCATTCATTGTAAAGTGCATTTCATTTAATTTAATGTTTTATTTGAAGTTATTTGTTTTGCAAGCAACTTTCATTTATAAAGTAACTTCATTGTATAAAAGTTGGTCACTTCATATGTAACTTATTTAAAAGTGATCTTATATACAAAGTTAGATAAGGAGGACCATCACCACATGGATCAACTTATACTTGCCACATGGTTCTTTGGTTACCGTTTATGTCTTTTTTCAAAAGGGCATAACTTTCACATCAGAACTCCGTTTTCATGTCATTTGTTTTTCAACAACCTATTTTTTCGAGAGATTTCCATCTAGACCATTAGTTTCAACCTTTAAATCCATATTCTCTGCATATTTTGATATGGATTCTCCCAATGATATTTTGCTTACTAACACTAACTACTTTGCATGGAAATTCCATATGGAAGATTTACTAAGAAGTAAATTATTGTACCGGATTACCTTGGGAAAAGAACAAGAACCCACTGATGATCAAAATAAATTCATATGGGATAATAGGAATGATGAAGTACATGGAGTAATATGAATGTCCATCTCTCGTGATTTAAGGTTTCACCTTCAAGGAATTAATGCCCTTGATGAAGCTTGGGAAAATCTTAAAGCTATGTTTGATAAAACATGATGTTAGTTGAGTCCACAAGTTGGAAAATCAATTAATGGTTTTAAGTCCAAATGATTTTCCTCGCAATGTATATTACTTATCTAAGTTCAAAACACGTATACTTTTATGTATAGACTGCAACCTAGATCTGAAGGAAGATTGATGCATATATGTTATTCTTTCTAAGCTTGGTAGTGCATATTTTGTTTTTGTATCTACCATTTATGCCACCATAGAAGCTCTTGGGAGTGCTTATAAACAGCCCTCTCTTGAGTCTTTTTGTGATGCTCTGATTCGAGAGCAAGATAAGCTTGTGAAACTTGGATTCATTAGCACTGTAGGTACATCCAACAAAGCCTTAATGGTCGAACAAAAAGATAAATACAAGAATCCCAAGAAGAAACATCCTAGCCACAATAACAAGAAAAATAAGGGTCCCAAACCCTCTCTGCCATCTTCTACTCCTAATGGTGACAAAGGAGAAAAATCCAAAAGTAAGAAGACTGACAAACATTGCAACTTTTGTGGGAAACATGGTCATGTGGAGTCTAAATGTTTTAAAAAGATGGAAGCCTTAGAAGCATCGTTGAAGAAGCACAACATACATATTGATTCTTCTTATTCTACCTCTTCTTCTCATGGCCATGCACATTTTGCTTATGGCTTCTCCTTCAATGCAACTTCTACTTCTTCTTATGATGAGTGGCATATTGATTCTAGAGCATATTATCTTATGGTTGAGGATAAAGCCAACTTTTCTTCTCTTAATGAATGTAACACTAAGAAAATATTTGTTGGTGATGATAGATCTCTTAGTGTTGTAGCGTCCTAAACAATTTAAGTAGATAATGGTCATTTCAATGATGTATTATGTGTTCCAAGTCTTTAATGCAACCTTTTATGAGTGTATCAGATCACTCATTCAGGTGAAGGTAAGACCGTAGAGTTTTCACCTCACCGAGTTTTAATCAAGGATTTAAAAGATCATAAGCATGTCCTCGCAACTTTGGGAAATCTCTTGAAGTGTAGAAAAACGTTGTGAGACTAAGAGCTATTCTTGCAAAGTTTTGTCCTTGAAAATAATCATTTAAGGCCTCAAATATGCATCGAAAGGACCTTGACCCCAAATATCCAAAGTGAGACCTACCCCTAAAATTGTCTTTACAATTCAACAACTCCAATTTATCCACCTAGAAAGTACCAAAATAGATGAGAAATTATGTGAAGATCCATTCCAGATCATTTAGGGAAGATTTGGTACCCAAAATATTTTACTAAAGCAGGTGAGGAAAATTTTCCTCTATATTCTCACTAGAGTACCACTTGGCATTCCCTGGAAGTTGTCCTTTCAACTCAACTTGCCAGAGTTCGTGCTACACCCATTTAGTTGTTATGGACTTCTTGTATAAAATTTTATCTTTTGCTAACTCTGCATGAGATTTTGGTATTAATTCCTCCATGGTAGGTAAGAATTGTTCATCATTTTCCTAATCCAACATGGAACATTCAAAGTAAGACTCTCCATATTCACTATTGAGTAAATTCGCATATATGAGGGTAGACTGAGTCTATAGAAATTATCCTCGACCTTCTCCAACACTTCAAAAGTATCATACTATAGAGCCTTGATTTTCTTACCAGGATCCTATAACCTTTCTTTATTAAGATACGACCAAACTCTATCTCCCACCTTGAACATTTTCTCAATCCTATGTTGATCATGTTGGCCCTTGTGCCTTTCCTATGACTTCTCTAATGTCTCATGTACTTGGAAATGGATCTACCTGATAGATCAACAAACTTTTCAACCTTCATTACTTATCCTATAGTGTCTTTCCTCATTCCTTATTGTTGTCCATATAAAACATCTAAGGGAAAAGGTGGAAAATTCCCAAAACAGTTTTTAAAAGGGGACTTACTGATAGAAGTATGGGTTTCTCTATTATAAGAGTGTTAAATATAAATCGATTTTTCATCCCAGGTCCTTAGATGCTTACAATTATAACCCCTCGAAAGATGAACCAATGTCATATCCACTACTTTTGTCTCCCCATCTGTCCATGGATGGAAAATTGTTGATCTCTTCAACTTGGTTTCCATCTTCTCCCAAAGTGTAGTCCAAAAGGCATTGCGAAATATAGTAGCTATATCTAATATGATGCTCCTTGGTATCCCAAAGTGCACCCATATTTTTTCAAAGAACAAGTTTATTGGATCTTGTCCCTTGACGATCTTTTACAAGGCATAAGAATGCACATCTTGCTAAACATGTCAACTACCACAAACAAATAATCATATCCCTTCATAGTTCTTGGTAAAGCAACCCACAAAATCCACAGAAATTCTCTCCTACGGTCTTGTAGCTATAGATGAGGAATGATGTAAACCTCTATTTTTGTTATTGCTTTTGCTAGTACAATAAAGTATGCATCCTCTAATAAACCAAGATACATGTTATTACATTTTAGCCCAATACACGTACTTTTGTAAGCTGTCAACTATCTTCACAACACCAAAATGCCTCTCTAATAAGTTGCAACCTTTCACCTTTCGGAACATATAGCTTGTCTGGATTATAGAGCAAACCATCCCAAAGATGATAATTATCCTTACCACCACCTTCTTCTACAAAAACTTGGCCCGGTAGTTATTGAAACACCTCTTTAAAGTCCTCATATTCCATGTATGCTTCTTTATATGCATCATGGATGAAAGGGTCCATGTGCATAAGAGTTCCCAAAGAAATGATATTAGATGTGGGTGGCCTTGAAAGTATGTCTACCAACTTATTGTTGTTTCCCTTGTTATATTTGATGATCAGATGAAATTATTGTAAAATCCCCATCCACTTGTAGTGTTTGGTTTGCTAAAGCTTACTCTAGGCCTGAAAATATTGTAGTGGTTGGTGATCAATGTGGATGATGCTCTCCTTTCCCATCAAATAGTGCTTCCACTTCTTAAGATATTAAACCACGGCATGCAACTCCTTGTCATATGTAGGGTAGTTCAATACTCCCCCATGAAACATGTAATAATGATAGCATACTTTCTTACCTCCTTGTATCAAGACCGCTCCAATAACATATCCACTTACATTTGTATCCACTTCGATAGGCTTTTGCAAATTAGGTAATGCAAGAATTGGTGCTTAACTAATATTTCATTTCATCTTATCAAAGCTTTCTGCTGATATTTTTCCATTGAAAACTCTTATTGTTGGTTGATATGGCTTGAAGTGGTGCAACTACAACTAAAAATGATGCTATAAACTTATGTACGTATTGTGTTTCCCCAACAAAGCTCCTAACTCTAGTGACATTTGTAGGAGTTAACCACTTGAGGATGGCCTCCATCTTGGCAGGATATATCTTGAGTTCCCCTCCACCAATCACACATCCTAAATACATCAATGATTGTTGAGAAAAAATCATATATGTTAGTATTTTCCATTAATTGATGGTTTTTTCGGAGTTTCTAACAGTTGCATGAGATGTGAGATATACTCTTCCTAGGTAGAGTTATGAACCAATATATCATCTATGCAAACTATTATAAATGAATCTAAAAAGGGACACAATACATCATTCATCAAACACATAAATGTAGTTGGTGCATTACAAAAACCAAAAGGCATTACCAACCATTCATATAGTCCTTTCCTTGTATTAAAGGTGGTGTTCCAAGTGTCTTCTTTTTTGAATCCTACCTAGTGGTATTTATATTTGATATCCAACTTGGTGAAGTACTTGGCATGCTACAACTGATCTAGCAAGTCAACGATCCTGGCCAAAGGATATCAATTCTTAAGGGTGATATTGTGTTGGACATAGTGGTATGATATTGTCATTGATGTCAACAAAGTGTAAGTGATGAGATTAAAGCTCATAAGAGATACATTGTAGAAATCACGCAGAAGCCAGAAGAACCCTTCGTGAAGGATCCTAGAATCCTAATCATCCATTCAAAAATCGGGAGTTACCACAATCGTTATATCAGTTTGGGAACTATCCTAATCATCAAATAGAACCAAGTGGAAGGACAAGACAAGCGGAACCCATAAGACACAAAGTCTTGAAACCTATGAAGTCGTGAAGTAAACGTCGACTGTCAAATATCGTGGAGAAAATTTGGGTTAGTTCTCAGCCGTTGGATCAAGCAGTAGATAGAAATCTTCAGTATTTCATAGCTTCACCACTTCGGCAAATATTTGAGACAAGGATGAATCCTCGAAAACCCAAAGTCATGAAATCCCGCCAACCGTTAGATCAAGGAAGGACTTCGAACGAATTCTTGACCATTTGATCGAGCTTAGTGGAAGGGAAGGAATATTCAACCTGGCATTGACCACTTTGGGACTACTAGGAGTCCCAAACATCTAAAACTCTCAAATCCACGAACTACAAATCCATGATCCAGGAGGAAGACATGTGGCAGAAGACAAAGATGACACGTGGCCCAATGAGTCGGTGAAAAGTGTCAAGGTCTAGTTGGCACATTAGGTATACGATAGTCAGGAATCAAGGTGACACGTGGAATCCACTTAGCCAGTGCCACGACAATAGTGACATCATCAAGCCACGTCACTTCTAGATTACAGCCTCCGGGGATGTCCAACTTCTCCTACCAACAAAAATGCCCGAAGAACCGAAGTCCATAGTCATGAATTATCATTTGGTCATTGATCTAAGATCCTCCAGAATATTTCTCAAGACCATTTGATCAAGTACAGTGGAAGGATACAGTAAGCATGAGGTGTTAACCAACAACAAGTGGTCACCGACTTTCTATGACTTACTCGGTATGTAAACCTCTGGAGGAATTGTCCTTCTCCAGAATTATAGTAACCCATAGTCACGAATTGTTGAAGTCCCCTAGTGAACGAGAATCGTTCATCTCAACTCCTGATTAATTCGTGATCATCGATTGTGTTTTAGCCTCAAGAGATCAATGGATAAGGTCTCATCATAGTGCAAATTGTGCAATAATTAGACCACACCGTCGATCTGAGAACTTCGGGAGTAATGTTAGCCATTGGATTGGCCAGCATGAGATGTAACCACTCCGGAAGGTAACACTCCAGAAGATATGTCTTCGACAATAACAAGAGTTTGGTAAAAGAGAAAAAGTTCTAAAGGGTTGAAGCCCGGATGACAAGGTTATGTTGTTGGTCATGTGAGTGCTCAAGGTAACAAAGGCATGACACTAGCACCAAGGAAAATACTTAGAATGTAAGCACTTGGTTTGAGCCCACGGTCACAAAGAAAAGAATGGTTTGAAGGAAGCGCATGTCTGCAGATATTCAAATCCAGAACAAGAAAATAATCAGTGAAGGATTAAAAGTTAAACAATTTGCAAGGGATTTGAAGGATTTAAACTATTAATATTAATAATAATAATAATATAAGTTATTATTGTCAATTTAAATGGAGAGGTGGAATGTTTCATACAAAGAGACACAATGCTTCAAATTCACACCAGTTGGAAGACCGTATGAACAAGAAAGAATGGTGAGAAGAAAGTGACTCTCTAGTCTAGATCAAAAGATCAAAAGTAGAAGTAAAGTCCAAGAAGGAAAACTGAAGATACTTATGCAATGAGGGTGTAAGGGAGGAGCAAGGAAGGATTCATATCCTTTACTAAGTAAAGTGTGAAAACAAGGGAGTTGGAGCTTCCTAGGGTTGTTTCCCTAAAATAAGGGAGTCGGTGCTTCCTAGGGTTGGTGCCCTAAAATAAGGCAGTTGGTGCTTCCTAGGGTTGGTGCCCTAAAATAAAGGAGTTGGTGCTCTAAAAACAAGGGAGTTGGTGCTTCCTAGGGTTGGTGCCATGAAGAATGGTATTTGTGTCTGCAAGAGTTGGCGCTCTAAAGAGGATTGGTGTCCACAATCACAGATTATTCTTTATAAACTTTGTAACTCTTGAATTATATAATTGATTTTTTAAATACAAGTCCATTGATGTTCTATTTTGATAATTAAATAACAAAGTAATTACTAATTGTTTAAAAAAGGTAATACTAATTCACCCCCCCCCCCCTCTCAGTATTTCCAACAATTTGTATCAGAGCCAGTGCCTTCATCACAATCTAATCATTGGAAGGTATATCTTAAAATAAATGGATCACCAAGAGGGAATATCTTCCAACAAATCACCATTGTTTAAAGGATATTATTATGCTCTCTGGAAAATAAGAATGAAAAGCTACTTGTTGGCCCTTGGTTTTGATGTTTGGCAATTTTTAGAAAATAGTTACACTGCACTAGCTACTCCACCCACAGATACTGCAGGAAAGAAGATTTGTAATGACAACTCAAGAGAAATCAATGCCATTCTAGGAGGATTAACAAATCCTATATTTATGAAGGTAATTCATTGTAAGTCAGTTAAGGAGATCTGGGACAAACTGGAGGTTATATATGAAGGAGATAGCAAAGTCAAGGAAGCCAAACTACAAACCTAGAGAGCTCAATTTGAAAATTTGAAGATGAAAGAAGAAGAGAACATTGTTGAATACCTTCATAGAGTACATGAGGTAGTTAATTCAAGCAGAGCAACAGGAGAAGAACTCTCAGACAAACATATTGTACAAAATATCTTAAGGTCCTTACCTATGAGGTATGATGCCAAGATTTCCACAATTGAAGATAGACCAGAACTTGACAAACTGACAGTAGATGAGCTAAATGGAATTGTTATAGCATATGAGATGCAGACAGAGAAGGAAAAAACATCAAAAGGAGAAACAACCTTTAAGGCATCTAAAACAAAGAATAAGCGGGAGCAAAACACCAATGAAGAGTTATCAGATATATCTGATGAAGAACTTGCCAACTTCATGAAGAAATTCAAGAGATGGACTAGGAAATACAAAGGAAAGTTTCCTCTAATATGTTTCAACTGTGGAAAAATTGAACACTTCACTAATAAATGTCCCTATCCTAAGCAGGAAGAAATTGATGATGAAAGAAATTTCAAAGATCGGAAGAAGAGCAAAAGAAAAGATAAAAGGATGTTCTACAAGAAGTAGAAAACTTTCTTTACCCAAGAAGATAGTAGCTCATCTGAAGAAAGTGAAGAAGAGGAGGCAGAGCTTCTATTTATGGCAATGAAAACTCAAGATGATAATCATTTAGAAGATAAAGAAGAAGTGAACCTTGAGGAACAATTTATCCATGCAATTGAATAACTAAGAAAATCTAAAAAAACAACAAACATGTAAGATATTGGAGGATGAAATAATTAAACTAAAAGGTAAAATAGAAAAAGGAGACATTCAGTCTAAGATTGAAAACAACTCAAAAATCCTGAACAACATGCTTAGCAGTCAGAGATCATCAATTGATAAGACATGACTGGGATATGATCCCTCTACATGATAGAAGAATGACAAAAAACCAATCAGCTATGCAGATTCTCTTAAAAACTCCATAAGAAGAGAAGAAAATAAGACAAGAATAATACCATTGGAAACTATCACAAATAAACAGAAATCTGCACTCCCTACTAAAGAAAAAGATGACAAGAAGAATTTTATCATCAGAAGGAATCCCTTTAACAGAAATCAATATATCTTCCTTGGATATTGTTATTCATGCAATAATTTTGGACATAAAGCAATACATTGTAAAGCTTATAGAAAATACAATCCAAGAAATGTTCAAAGATATGAAAACAATAATAATAATGCAGAAAGAAGAAATCATAACTCATTTTCTCCCTTACAAGACTATAATGTTGAATGTTACAAATGAAACAACTATGGTCATGAAGCTAGTGAATGTAGATTGTAAAAGTATTACAAAAAGATAAATATTCCCAACAATCAAAAGGTATGGAAGAAAAAGCAAATAAAGAAAACAAAGTGTAAAGTTGCCCTATATGCGAAAAACAAAGGATGCCAATCATATATAGACAATGGATGTTCTAAGCACATGACTGGAGATCAAAGCAAATTTCTCAAATTAGAGAAGAAACAAAAAGGAAAAGTCACCTTTGGAGATAATATGTCAGCCAAGATACTGGGAAAAGGCACTGCCAAACTAGGGAATAACAAGACCAAAGCAGAAAATGTACTTCTGGTAGAAAATCTCAAACCTAATCTCCTAAGTGTAAGTCAGACATCTGATCAGGGTCACATACTTACCTTTATTTCTCATAAATATGAGATCAGAAGAAAAGATATCGGAAAGCTAGTAGCAATTGCACCAAGAACATTTAACAATGTGTACATCCTTGATATGGATGAAGAAGAAAAATGTTGTTTAAGTCAAGAAGATGAAAGTTGGTTATGGCATAGAAGGTTGGGATATTTAAGCTTTGACAACTTAATCAAAGCCAATAAGAAGGAGGCAGTAAGGGATCTGCCAAAAGTTATTAAGCCTTCAGACTCTATTTGTAAACATTGTCAAATAGGGAAGCAAACAAGAATTAGTTTCAAAACAAAAGAGCATTCAGCAACAAAACCATTAGAAATTATTCACACAGATCTATGTGGACCTACCAGAACTAAAAGTTAAAAGTATTTATGGATAACATTATTTTATGTTGATCATTGATGATTACACAAGAATGACCTAGGAATACTTTCTAAAAGAAAAATCAAAAGCCTTTGAGAAGTTTAAAACATACAAAGTCCTTGTAGAGAATGAAACAGATCTCAAAATTAAATGTCTGAGATCAGAGAATGAAGGAGAATTCACCTCTAAAGAGTTCATTAAATTTTGTGAAAATAATGGTATCAAAAGACAATTTTCAGCTCCCATGACTCCTCAACAGAATGGATTGGTGGAAAGGAAAAACAGAACAGTCCAAGAAGCTGCAAGAACCATGTTAAATGAAGCCAGGCTTCTAGACAAATTTTGGAGAGATGTAATCTACAGAATAGTCCACATACCTAATCGAGCTCAATTGACGCCCAACCATGACAAAACTCCTTATGAGTTATAGTTTGGCATACCAGCATCTGTAAAACACTTTAGAGTTTTTGGAAGTAAATGTTACATTAAGAATGATGAAGATAATTTAGGAAAGTTTGATCCAAGATCTTATGAAGGAATATTTTTAGGTTATTCACCTAATAAGAAAGCATACAGATGGTATAATCTTAGACTACTAGAGATAGTGGAAAGCGCAAATGTAAATATAGATGATCTAAAACTAAAGAGGAGCATATCCCAAGACATGTCAAAAATTGATAAAGAATTTCAACAAGAAGATGATGATAAAGAATCTCAACAAGAAGATGATGATAAAGAAACACAATAAAATGAAACCTATATTGATGAAGAAGACAATGAAGAAACACCCTTTCCAAAAGCTCCATCGAAAAGAGTTCAAAAGAACCATCCTGGTAATAAGATCATTGGAGACAAAAATGCAGGAGTGGAAACAAGAAGGAAACTCACATTTGACTTAGAACATGCAATGTTGTCTATGATAGAACCTAAATCATTTAAAGAACCCAACAGAAGTAAAGACTAGACAAAGACAATGAATGAAGAACTTGACCAGATAGGGAGGAACCAAACTTGGGAATTAGTTCCAAGACCCAAGGACAAGAATGTAGTAGGAACTAAGTGGATCTTCAAGAAAAAACTAAATGAAAATGGGGATATTATAAACAACAAAGACATATTAGTTTGCAAAGGGTATGCTCGAGTAGAAGGTATTGATTTTGAAGAGACTTTTGCTCCAGTAGCAAGACTAGAATCCATCAGAATGTTCCTGGTATTTGCATGCTTCAGAAATTTTAAGATTTATCAGATGGATGTCAAGTTAGCATTTCTGAATGGAAGTCTAGAAGAAGAAGTCTATGTTGAAAAACTAGAAGGATTCATGCTAACATAAAATCAAGACAATGTGTGAAAGCTAAGGAAAGCTCTATATGGTCTTAAGCAAGCCCCAAGAGCATGATTTTCAAGGCTAGATCAGTACCTACAAAAATAAGGATATAACAGAGGGACTACTGACAACAACTTATATATCAAAATTGAAGATAAAAATATGATTGTTGTGGTAGTATATGTCGATGATATCATATTTGGGAGTAATCTTACTACAATGAGCAAAAAAATTGCAACTGAAATGCAAGAAGAGTTTGAAATTTCTATGTTGGGAGAACTGTCTTTCTGCTTAGGTTTACAAGACACTCAATCAGAAAAAGGAATATTTATTTCCCAAACCAAATATATCAAAGAAATGTTAAATAAATTCCAAATGGAAGATAGTAGACCTGTAAGTACTCCCATGGTCATTGGATGTAAACTAAGCCTAGATGATGACTCACCAAAAGTATATCAAACTATGTACAGATCAATGACCAAAAGTTTGCTCTATTCAACAACAACTAGACCTGACATCATGCAGGTTGTAGGACTAGTGGGAAGATTTCAATCTGCACCTAGGGAAACTCATCTAAAAGCAGTAAAAAGAATATTCAGATATCTTAAAGGGACCTTAGAATTTGGATTATGGTATCCAAAAAATAAAGACTTTACATTAAATGCATGCACTGATGCAGATTGAGCTGGTAGTATAGATGACAGGAAAAACACCAATGGAGGAGCATTTTTTCTAGGAAAATGTTTGTTAGCATGGCTAAGTAAGAAACAAACATCCACATCACTATCCACAGCAGAGGCATAATACATTGGTGTTGCATCCTGCTGCACACAAGTTCTTTGGATGAAGCAAATATTAAAAGATTTACAATTAAGATATGATGTCCCATTACTATTAATTGTGATAACATTGGTGCCATAAGTATCTCTAAAAATCTAGTAATGCATTCTAAAACCAAAAAAATCTCAATCAAATACCATTTCTTAAGAGATCAGGTTACTCAAAGCGTAGTTAAAGTAGTGTATGTGGACACCAAAGAACAAATTGCAGACATATTCACAAAACCTTTGCATAGGAGTACCTTTGAAAATCTTCGATAGAAATTGGGAGTGTTTCACATACCTCATTAAAACCACAAAAGTCGCATCAGAGGAAAAGGGACACATGGACAGGGGGAGCATCACCACAGGGGGAGCGAAGAAAGATCCTTTCTGTCATTACTGTCAAAGGGGGAGGAAATCGATAAGCAGAAACAAAAAAATATTTCAAAGAAAAGGTTGCCATCAATGCCAAATGGGGAGAATGTTGGACACAATGGTATGATATTGTCATTGATGTCAATAGAGTGCAAGTGATAAGATCAAATCTCATAAGAAATAGCAATGTAGAAATCACAAAGAAGCCAGAAGAACCCTTCGTGAAGGATCCTGAAATCCTAATCATATATTCAAAATTTGGGAGTAATCACAACCGTTAGATCAGTTCAGGATCTATCATGATTGTTAGATAGAACTAAATGGAAGGACGGGATAAGCAGACTCCATAAGACATGAAGTCTTGAAACCTCCGAAGTTGTGAATTAAACGACGACCATCAGATCTCGTGGAGAAAATTCAAGTTAGTTCTAGGTCGTTGGATCAAGCAATAGACAGAAAGCTTCGGTATTTCGGAGCTTCGCCACTTTAACAAATATTTGAGACAAGGATGAATCCACGAAACCCTGAAGTCATGAAATCCCACCAGTCGTTAGATCAAGGAGGGACTTTGGATGAATTCTTGACCATTCGATTGAGTTTAGTGGAAGGGAAGGAATAGTCAGCCTAGCGTTGACCACTCCAGGATTACGAGGGGTCAAAAACATCTAAAACTCTCGAAGCCACGAAGTGCAAAGCCATGATCCAGGAGGAAGACATGTGGCAGAAGACAAAGATAACACATGGCCCAATGAGTTGGTGACAAGTGTCAAGGTCTAGTTGACACATTAGGTATATGAAAGTCACGAATCAAGGTAACACGTGGCAGCCACTCAGCCAGTGCCATGTCAACAGTGATGTCACTGAGCCACGTCACTTTGGGATTATAGCCTTCGGGGATGTCTAGCTTCTCCCACCAACAAAAATGCCAGAAGCATCAAAGGCCGAAGTCGCGAATCAACATTTGGTCATTGATCTAAGATTCTCTGGAATATTTCTTGACTGTTCGATCAAGTATAGTGGAAGGATAGAGTAAGCATGAGGTGTTAATCTGTAACAAGCGGTCACCAACTTCCTATGACTTATTCGGTAGGTAATGTAACACACCCATGGTGGGGGACTCAAAATTTTGTTCTTCTTAAGAAAAACAATACCCTCATTCAGGGTCTCTATTCCATTCTTCTCTTCCAGAGCTTTCCATCCACTGTCTCCATGCTCTGAACCGACCTCAGAACTGGCAGATACCCTCTCCCGAGTTCTTCGGGTGTTCCATCCCTCTATACTTGCATATGACCGCGAGCTATGACCAGACACCAAGACAACATACGCCAAGACAACCACCACACGAATCCTCTGGAGTGGCAAAACTCTGAAGTTCACAATCCGACGTCGCGTGTCCTCAGGGATTTTGACGACCCTCATTCACTTCGAGATTTCGGTGTTTGGGAGTTTCAAACGTTCACACAACCTTTCCTCTCGAAGTACTTCGTACCCGGATTTCTAGATCAAGCATAACGCGTCCATTTTAAATTAACGGCTCAGGTTCTTTTCGGGACTTTGACACTCGGGAGCTTCGAACGTTTCTGCGGCCTCTTTCTCCTAGAGCATTTTCTTCCGGATTCAAGGATTGTGTGCCACACGTCCTTCCAAATCAACAATCTTGGTTTACTTCGAGACTTCGACGTTTTCCCTTGCTCTCCACCTATAAACTTCTAGAGTGTCCAAGCTCCGGACTAAAGGATATTTCACCACGCTTCCTTTATAATGGATGGTCGATATCTACTATGGCCTTCGAGACTTCAGGAGGTTGACTCACTCCTCGACTAAAATCTCCCGGAGTTGGTCAGCGTCGGGCTGACCACGGCCTAGATCTCATGGTCCTAATCTATCCATGTAGACCCCAGATCGACGGTTCACAACCTCCTCTCAGGGTCCCACTATTGCACCACACTTGACAACACCGTCACTCGACACATGCATTCCCACGTGCTCTCGATATGATACCCACCTTCCCTCGATCGAAAGGTCGAGATGGGTCCCAAAGGATCCATAGATCCACAGTCCACATTACTTTGCTACTTCGTTCTTCGGGGGTTTTGGCATTACTAAGCCTTTAATCTCCCTAAGCAGTCAACGCCAGATTGACTACCTCATAGATATGATGGTCAAGATGGCTCCCAGGCATCCTCAGATCTAAGGCCCAGATTAACTTCGGGAATTCGGGACCTTCGGGATTTTACCTCCCTTATGAAGAACTCGCTCAATTCGTCGAACTCGTGAAGTTCGAAGGACTCAAGGGGTCAACTCCTGTGGTCTTTCCCATGTCCAACGGTCACAACAGACCTTGGCTCTTCCAGAATAGATCGCATTCGTTCGTCTTCCATACAAAGGAACCTTCCCTTTCGATACTTCAATCTCGTTATTCTTCCTGAGCTTTCTTATCTTTGAAATGATTAAGAGCTTTGTGCTCTTTCTCTTGAACCTAACACTTAGAAGAATTATTCCGCGCACCCCTTGCACTCATTCATCAACTCTAGAATTTAAGAGGTTCTCGGTCTCTGCCTGCCTCATAGAGAACATGTGCATACGTGCACTATCCCTCCTGAGATTTAACAGACTCCTACCTCCAAGGGACTCGGAACGACTAGGAGTGTCAACATGCACATGTGAAACTATGCTCAAGGTTGACGAACTCACAGTTCATTTCTCTAGCTTAAGCCACCACAAGGTTCAAGCATTTACGAGTACAAGTCATGTACGAACCATAGAATTTCTTACTTGCCTAATTACACAATCAAGTAGAAATAAAAGGGATAAAATATAACCATTGAGAAGACATGCACATCCCTGAAAACATTCACAGTATATCTAATTTTATTGCATAGTTACAACTCAATTACACAAGGTATGAGAATACTTATCGATTACAAGTTGCAACCAACTAACTGACTGTGGGTGTGTGCCTTTCCACCCAACCATAGGCTCATAGGCATTCTTCCTTAGCACTTTGGCCACCCCCATGCCAATCCATGATATCACTAGGGAACTATTCCATCTCTCAAAGACCTTCATCAACATCAAGCTCGTGTTCAGGTCCTTTCGGTAATGTTCTTTGCACTTCCTTTTGGTTTGCACATCTCCTTCTGAGCTTGTGCTCTCGTCTGGTGTCCCTTCTATTGATGTCCCTCTTCCTTACCATCTCTATGTATGTATCTTACTGTCCTTCTTTAGGAAGGTTTCCAACCTATCATGTTTCTTCTATCAAAAGGAATCTCGAGTCTGTAGGTCTCTGTGGTACTTCGGGCTGACATCCCATGTTTCCATTCATGGGGGTGGTTGATTATTCAACCACCAGTCCTTTCCTTCATTAATTGATTCTTTCCTCTAGAGATATCATGGCTCGTACTTCAAGGTTTCACCCCCCAATAGTCAGTTATGGGCAATTTAAAAATAATACATTTACATCTTCTACATGCCTTAGCATGGTAATCATATTTTATGATTAATTACAAGTTGGGGGAAACATGGGTGTTACAGGTAAACCTCCAGAGGAATTGTCCTACTCTAGAATTCTAGTAACCCGGAGTCCCGGAGTCATGAATCGTCAAAGTCCCAGAGTGAATGAGAATTGTTCTTCTCAACTTCTGATTAAGTCGTGATCGTCGATTTTGTTTTAGCCTCCAAATAAGCAAGAATTGTCCATTCAACAAAAGATTAACTCCACATCATCAAATCAAGATCAAAGAGAAAGAAATCAATGGATAAGATCTCATCACAATGAAAATTGTGCAAGGATTAGACTATATCATCGATCTAAGAACTTTGGGAGTAATGCTCACCATTAGATTAGCCAACATGAGATGTAACCACTCCGGAAGGTAACACTTCGAAAGATATCTCTTCTTCGATAACAAGAGTTAGGTAAAACAAAAAAAATTCTAAAGGGTCGAAGCCCGGATGATAAGGTTATGTCGTTGGTCATGTGAGTGCTCAAGGTAACTGTTGTTCCAGAGTCTGTACTTAAGGCTTAGAAGTACAGTGTCTAGGCATCTGAAAGTGGGTAAAAGGTGGAGAAGGGAGAAACGTAAACCTTCGGCAAAGGAAACTAAGGAAGATTTCTACATTGGTGTTGTCTAGCTTCCAACTGTTCCTGGATAGTTATATCCTGTTCAATGGCTGCCCATGAACGTTCGAGTTCGACCCGAGTAGTGGTTGTTTTAAGAACAGTGTCGAAAAGGTTTAAGGCGATGTGTGTTTGATTCAATAATCTGGGTTCGATATTAGGCTATGTTGGTACAGGGACAGTGATGGGGGAACAGTAAAATAAGAAAAAACTTAGAGGGAAATTAAGTGTTGTCTCAATTTGGTCGTATGAAAGAGAATTTATGGTTTCGGAAATAAAATAGGGATGCAAATCAAAGGCTCTTTCCCCTAACTGAGTTATATCATAATAAAATGTATGAGGTGGGAGAAAAACATTTAGTTGTCTATGATGTAAGGCTCCTATCAAGGGAGAATCTCACGGATAAACAGAAGAGGAAAACTGTAAAGAAATAACCCGATGTAGCATAGAATATGTGTAGAATTCTGACAGTGTACACTGGTCTTACACCCGCTGATAGTTGGTACAAAGGAAAAACAGTAAACGATTACAGAAAACCAAAATTCATTCTCTATAGTAGTGGTCGTACTAAATTATGACGAAGCACATCAGTTATGAATATGAAATGAAATGAAGATATGAGATACAAGGAAACAAACTCATAACACAGTCGTGACGGAATTGAGAATCTTCAAATTTTCTTTGTATTAACTCTCAAAATGTAAAAAACTCTGTTACAATCGACACAAAAAGGTCCAGCCCTTTTTCTTTCTTTCTATGGTATATTTATACAATTTTACAAATAAGATAGAATCTCAATAGTCAGAAAATTTCGGTCATGACAGGGAGGAGAGCAATCGATCCATTTCTTCTTCTCTGTCTTCACTTAGTGCCTGACGTTTGTCCTCGCGCGGGCTTGGTACAGGCGACACATCTTTCAACCAGCTGATATATTAGCCGCGATGGTTTTGCTTGATAGTTGGCTTCAAAGAAGTAACATTCTCGGGATAATTGTTGCAGCCTGTCTTCCATCTGTCTATCTATGATGTCGATGGCGCATAATTGCGCGCTGGGTCTAATCATGTGTTTGTTTATTTGGACTATATCTACCATAGTCATCTGGGAAATATCGGCCGAATCTCTTTCCTCTTTTTCCTTTAGATCAAGCGAGATTTTTTCCACATTCATCTGCATCAAATGTCTCGGCATTACCTCCGTCGTCAATGCCTAGCAGATCGTCGTCTATAGAACTGAAGGCCTCTTCTAAGGAACTGGTTATCTTTTTGGCTTGCTGCTTGCCTTCGGCGATGTTATGCTCCCATTCTTTTAATAGAATGTTCCCTCTGGCTTGCTCTGAAATGGTGAACCTGGGAGTACTTTCCGAAACCCTGTTGTTCGTGGCTATCACAGCCTCTTGGAAGGCGACTCGAGTTGCTCCAGCTTCCCTTTCTCTAACTGATAAATTTTCCAAAACCTGGTTGACTAGCAAACAGTTGTCTCAGATCGCTTCTACCTTAGCAAGCAAATTTCGTTGTGTCGCAGAGACTCTGCTCCGAATCTCGATCGCCTGGGATTTGAACATCCCGATGTTTATCATTTTGTTCTTGGCAATCTCCACCCTAGCCTGTAGTTGTTCGATCAAATCCCTTTGTTGGCTCGCTTGCGCCTGACCATCCCGGACCACCAGCTGTGCTTGCTCGAGCTTAGTTTTGAGCATCTCTATCTCATTTTTATCGGCCAACCTGGCCTACTCTATTCCTATGCTTGCCTGGTCTTTAGCAGTCTTTGTTGTTGTGGCCAGTCTGGCTTCAAGGGTCCTAATGAGGCAATTTTTTCTTTTAAGTTGGTTTTTTAAGAGCCCGACTGAAAATTGATTCACCGAGGCATATGCTCCTAGTGTCCCTGCTATTTCAGTGGCGAATTGCTCATTCTTCTTGTCCTTCCCATCAGTTATAATTTTATATTTCTTGGCAGTTTACTCTCCTTCCTGATAGAATTCCCTTTTTACGACCGCCTTTCTCTTCTTATCGAAGAAAAACTCATTCGGAGGGAGTTCTTCCACCCTTATGGGTCTCAACTCTTCATTGAATATCCATCCTGCATCGATATTTCCCTGCGTCGACTGTAAGGGGGTAACTGATGTGATAGGTTCTCCGATCTCCTTCACAGATTTTCCCAGAGTAGCGACCAAACTCTGCTTCTTCGGCGGGTCGAGAGTCTTTATCTCTGCTTCCGGACTCTTAGTTTCCTCCCCCTCGTCCTGGTGTTTTCCTTGATCGGGAGTCGCATCCTTAGAGCCTTTGGCATCCTTCTGTTTCACCTCCAAAGTACCTGGACCCTCACCTCACAGCACTGCGGGAAGACAACTTCGTCGATATTCCTGGAATTTCAGAACATCGTCTCTTTCCTCGGGTGCTAAAGTTTGTATCCGAGCCAGAATCTCGGCAAAGGACCTTGTGCCTCGGAAAATGTCATCCGAGGGTGAATTCTCGTGCTCAAATCTTTTAAGCCCGCAACTGGCCAAATGATTGCTCACGACCCTCTGCGGATCGTGTTTCTTGTATTCAATGGAGACCAAATTTAGGTCTTCCAAGGCTGCTGCCTCGGCTTTGGCATGCCCGAAATCCAATAAAGAATAAGAATTCAAATGAACAGGAAAAGGTGGCCATACCTTCTTTGAATATCCCTTAAGCTCTTTTCTTATACCACCAATTACTGTCTGTCGGGCGACCTCATGACAAGCCAACTTGTCGGGGATGAACAATGGCAACGCATGCGGAGGAACCGATGCCCCGAAAACTTGGAGGTATGAAAATTTTGCTTCCACATACCAGTCTGCTATGCTGCTCAAATTTGTTACTATGCTGTCTGAGATCCTGGGTGGTGGGTGACCGAAAATAGTGACATGCAGAGGCACCATCACCCAGTTGAAAATTTCGTACATGAAATTTGCAGCTTTGTTTTCCCATAATTTTGAATGATAGACGTGTATGGGTTCGTCTTCTGTCGGAGTCCAACTCCAGCTCATTAATGGAAATGGTGTCATAGAACAAATGACGTCCATAATATATGCAGACATGAAGAATGAAGATGCCTTTCTGTTCTCTTTCTGCGCCCGATACTCTGTGACCCGACTGGTCAAGCTATCAGACAGTGTTTTTTCCTAGTTGAAGGAACTGCCTTCGGTGACCCGAAACATTAGAGGCACTCACGAAAGATAAAAATGTGAGGTGTCCTCTTTCCCGTATAGCCTGCATGTCATCATGGCAACGTACTTGTACTGTGGCTCTAAAGAGGCGATTGAATATATGTCGTGGGTATCAGCTCTGAACTTCGTGGTGTTCGAAACCCAATCCTTTATTAAACTAGACATGGTTTTATCATACTGTATGCATTCCTTTGTCTTGAACTCGTCTAAGAATTCAACGCCATATGTGTGGTCGGACGTTGTGGGCAGCTTATACATGGTTTGCAGATGTTCCGGCCTGAAAGTCCCGATGGTGAATTTCTTCTCGTTCATGATGGTTCTGGTCGGTATGTCCACATGGTCCGATGCCCATCGGACCATGTCATAATATGGAAGAAACCGTGGTCTGGCTGCTACTCTGTGCATTCCGAATTGGATGATTATTTTGTATTTGGTGGTTATATCATCTTTTTCATTGTCGCTGGAGTTGTCAGAATAATCCATCAACTCTGCCTGTAGAACATCCGAAACGAACAACCAATTCGGGACCGAATCGATACTTCGAGATGAAGTATCAGAGACATTGTCTGAGCCTTGTCCCGAAACCTCAACATTTGCCTTTGATGTTTATTGCGGAGTCATGGCTGGAGATTGCGTTTTGGCTCTTCTGCGATAGAAATGTGTATACATATAGAAGTCAGTTGCTCAGAGATAATGTGCTATGCGTAATATGAAATGCATATGTTATAATGAACCTCAGCTCTTATATATATTTGAAAACTCGGTACCTTTCAAAACAAGTCTGTCAAATCACATTTAGAAATAAATTTTGCCATAAAAATCTGATCTTATATTTATCGATTTACCCTATTTCCTCATTAATGTCATAAATTTTGGTGGTTTAGAACGTCAGTGGCGTATGGAAAGGCCAAGGCTACATCGTAAATTGTGCAGACATCAAATCGTGGGATATGTATTGATTTAGCTTAATTAATCTGGTTTTACCAACGTTGATCAATATTTCGGTACTCATTATATCGGGGATTTTACTTTAACATTTCGAATCTCTAACACTCGAGACTGCGATGATCGATTTTGGTTAATAAAAAGGTAATCGCGATTAGGGGCTCAATTAATTTCATAATTATTATATTCGCCATATCACGACTTGGAGCTTCGAAGATAAGTTTCTGGGAGATTTACATGCCGAGCTGCGAAACCGTGAGATCGCGATAACATGACTTAATTAAAAGGGAAGATAATCTTGGATTGAGTGATTAGTTAATTATGTTATAACCGCATCGTGATTTCGCGAGTCGGGGTTTAGACGGCGTAACTTTCAAAAATGACAACGTCGAGTGGCGAAATGCCGAGAGAATCTTTTACCACAGTTTAACTTTTACCTTTAACCTTGACATAGGTTACTTAAATAAGGACCTCGCGTTCTCGGCTATCGAGGCTATGACAATAAATTTTTGGGTTTGGCGAACGACGAGGCGTGAAACCCCGACGACGTTTAATCATGGGTTAGGGGGAACTTTACCCTTGTTACTGTCTTGAGTGAAAAATTAAAACGATTTCATTGTTTTGTGGCTCGGGACGTGTGAACTACATGACTTATAGTATCCGACCTCCGAGATCCTGAGGTAGAACAAAAGAGGAAAAGTTTTAACGAAAGGTAGGACTCGTTTCGAGAGTATAACAATCATCGTTGCTCGCGTGATAAAGCTTCGGAGATCTTGATACCTCAGAGGGAAAATATGAAAACCATCTTTAGATTTCGAGCATTTAAAAAATGAAATTTGTGATGGGCTTAGAAAACAAAGGCGGCTCCAACAGTAACAAAGCCACAACACTAGCACTAAGGACAATACTTAGAAGGTAAGCTCATGGTCACAGAGAAAATAATGGTTTGAAGGAAGCGCTTGTCTGCAGATATTCAAATCCAGAACAAGAAAATAATCAGTGAAGGATTAAAATGCTCAACAATTTGCAAGGGATTTGAAGTCTTTAAACTAATAATAATAATAATAACAATAGAAGTTATTATTGTTAATTTAAAGGAAGAGGTGCAGTGGTTCAAACAAAGAGACACAATGCTTCAAATTCACACCAGTTGGAAGACTATATGAACAAGAAAGAATGGTGCGAAGAAAGTGACTTTGAAGTCTAGATCAGAAGATCAAAAGCAGAAGTAGAGTCCAAGAAGTAAAAATGAAGATACTTATGCAATGAGGGTGGAAGGGAGGAGCAAGGAAGGATTCATATAATTTACTAAGTAAAGTGTGAAAACAAGGGAGTTGGTGCTTCCTAAGGTTGTTTCCCTCAAATAAGGGAGTTGGTGCTTCCTAGGGTTGGTGCCCTAAAATAAGAGAGTTGGTCCTTCCTAGGGTTGGTTCCCTAAAAACAAGGGAGTTGGTGCTTCCTAGGGTTGGTTCCTTGAAGAACGAGATTTGGTCTCCAAGAGTTGGTGCTCTAAAGAGGATTTGTGTCCTTCACAATCACAAATTATTCTTTTTAAACTTTGTAATTCTTGAACTATATAATTGATTTTTTAAATACAAGTCCATTGATGATCTATTGTGATAATTAAAATAAAAAGGTAATTATTTCCAACATCTTGTGTAAAGCTTTGCAATCCATACACGTTCTCCAAGCCCCATATTTATTAGGTAATATGATGATAGGTGAACCACAAGTTGAGTGGTTGGTCGAATCACTCCCTGCTCCAATAGACGCTACAACTATTTCTTCACTTCATCTACTTCGAGGATAGATTGTTTGTACAACCCAATGTTTGGCAATGGGAGTCAAGAAATAACTATATCTCATTCTCCTCTTCTCTCTTAGGTGGTAACCCTTTAGGTTCATGGAACACTTCTTTGTATGCTTGCAAAATCTCCTCCATCTGTTTTTTCTACTCTTTAGTACATCCCTTTAGGGATGCCTTTAATATTTTTTATTCATCTCCTTATTGATTCTCTCTTAATAAAATTAATACAAACTTCATGCTAGAACTGAATAATTTTTTGGCTTGGTTAGAACTTACTAGAAAGATCTTAGATTTACATTTGTGTGCATCGATGATTAAGGAATTCTCATCCTTGATCATGCAGTACTATTTTTCTTTCCTTGTGAATACTGCATCCCTCAAATACATGTAGGGGATTCCAAACACTGCACCACACACATCAAGTGGTACTATGTCTACCTCCACTTCATCAAAATAGTTTGAACTTATAGTAAATATAAACTTACACTGCTTCATGACCTTGTGCTATGCATCCTTATTTACCACTCTCAATGGATATGGGTGAGGATGGTCATGAACTTCCAATCCAAGTTTACTAACTAGATCTTATGCTATGAGGTTGGCCCACAAACCATAATCAAATAGAACATCCACCTTTTCCTTTTTGACCTAGATTTTAATATGGAAGAATTTGGTCATATCCTTCTTTTCCTTGGGATGGAGCCTTACTTAGATTCACCTCCTTCTACACTCTGGTGTAGACAATATTTTTGTCTACATCTCAACTCCTCTCTACCTAGTTGCTTGAATCCATGACTAGTATGTTCTTCTTCATGACGTCCTTCTTGTGATTCTCTGGATTCAACTTTGGATGCAGCTTCCACACTTATCTTTGGTGCAATTGTAAATATTACAATGGTTATAGTGCTTGTTTGGATCCTTGCATTGATGTACAGTGGTCGCGGTCTTATTTTCCTTTCCTTTCGACTTCTTCTTTCCCTTCTTAGAAGCATCTTGGTGGTTTTTCTATTTGGAACCTCTTGTTTGTCCTTTGTTCCTACCCATATTCTCTAGATATTGTGCTTGTACACAAGCCTCGTCAACTATCCTCAGTTTAAAGAGCATCACTTGCCTTCATATATGATTGTGTAAACTACCCAAATACTTCAGGAGTACGTCCAAGTTCTCGGGAGATATACTCAATACAATGGCCATGTTTTTGAACTTGGTGGTGTACTCTTGCACACTCTACCCTTGCTTATGTTGAAAGTAGTGCCTATGAATACATCGGTCCTCTTCATACTCGATAGGGTAGAACTGGGACTTAATGAGGTGTTTAAACACCTCCCTTTTAGATATTGGGGCTCACCCTAAAGCCTAAACATCTCTATGTGAATTTCACACTAAATTTGGGCATGGCCCTCTAACATTAGTCAAGAAAATGAAATCTCTTGCTCTTTTTCTATATTATGGAAATTGAAATAGACTAATAATTGTTGCAACCATTGATTCAACTTAATAGCATGAATCTCAACTTGTTAGGGTTTGATGTCGACTTTAAATAGAGTTTGAGAAGAAGTGATGGCACTGGAACTTGGTCTCTCTTTCTCTAGTTATTTTTTCAACTCCTTTTATGGGTCTTCATTATCTCCAAATTTTTTGTTCAATCCACTGTTTGAGTTAGAGTTGCCACACTCCTCAAAGGGTCACTTTTTTCTCTAGAGTCACCATGAGTATGACCATATTGTGAGAGATGTCAATGACTTATGCTTCTAGCTTTGAAAATCTACCTTTCAGCTCATCCCATGGAGCATTATTGTACTTATCTGCCATGGCTATAGTTTTCTGAATTTATTCTAATTCTTGGATCATACAACATCTCACAAAACCCCAAAGAAAAATTTATCTAATACCAATATGATCTGTAAATTGTCGTGGATATTTCACTGGAACATTTTTTTCATAATAAATCTTATAATGTTCTACTTTCTTTTTACTATGCACTATTCAACTGAAGATTGTAGACTTAATATTTCTAACTTTAGCACAAAAACTAGTAAAATAAGATCAAAAATAAAATGAAAGAGACAAGCAATGACACACCATCCACACAATGAACACAAGATGTACCTTGAGAAAACCTGATACGGGAAAAACCCAATTAGAAAGTGAGGCCTATGCTTTGCTCTTTTCTTCTCAATTATGAAATGTGAGTACAAAGAAAGAGGCACTCACTATGGAGATGACATGGAATTGCTACATGATCATCTTCTTCCTTTAATCTCCCCCAATATCCCACTCTTAATGTTTTTATCTCCTATGGAACAATACTCAATAGAATAGCAATGGAACCCCTACCTTTCATAGTGCTATTTAACATAGTCCAATAGTTGTCTAGGGTTAGGGTTAGGGTTTTTGCATGCCTCAACCCCTAATTATTGTTGGGGTTTTGACCTTCTAGAATAATATTGAAATTTCACAAGTGATTATCTCCACATGTGTGAGTAATGGAAGCTAATGTGGCATCCACTTGGTAACATGGTGGTCAACAAGATAGGTCAACTCATGGGAGGCATAACTTCTGCGTACGAACTCCAATTGAGGTGATTTTCATGTAATTGGAAATCTATTGAAGTGTAGAACAACATTGAGAGGCTCATAGCTATGCTCATGAAATTTTGACCTCAAAAATGGAATTTTAAGGCCTTAAATAGCCTCTGTAAGGCTCTATAGCCCAATTCTCCAAAGCAGGACCTACCTCTAAAATGGGCCCTACAAGTCAACAACTCCAATTTTTCCACCCAAAAAGTACCAAAATAGATGAAAAATTATATTATTATCCATTATAGATCAATTGACATGAAATATTTATGTGTACACCATTGTGATGAGAAAGATCCAAACCCAAACCCCCTTTTATACCCATGTCTTCCTGTTGACAGGGCGGAATTGCGTGACAACAGTAAGGGGTATTCACCGATACAAAGTCCCAATCAGACTATGCACCGTTTCATTTAGGATACCCATACGGATTCTGGCTCGACTACAATTACTGATTATGAGAGTGAAAGATGGATGATTATGCAAGTGAAAGATGTAGATGAAGAATATGTAAAAACATAAAGAAATCTAATCTACTTCTAATGTATCCTATCCTAGCTAGGAGGAAACTATTGTAACTGAATGAGCTATAATGAAACTAAGCTCTTTTTAAACCCCACTCAGATAGTTGTAATCAAGGTGCAAAGTTAGAAACACATGCATAAGGATACCTTGTTGATCTCTAGATTTGGGCATAGCAAATATTAGATAAACATTCTACAAATCGTTGAAATGAAATCATAACATTGAATCTACTGTAGTAAAGAAAATCCACACAACTAAACAACAACTACCTTATTTTGATAGTTCCTCGGCAACGATGCCAAAATTGATGGGTTTTTCATTTACTCTCTAATTAGTTAGTGAACAATTGAAAATTGTACATTTAATGATCAATATGAGGTCATATCTTACTTACGAATTGTCGTGCACCGTATATGCAAGTTGTAGTGTTGTTTTGCTAAGGGGTTGTAGTACTTTCAATGTCACAAATCAAGGGTTCAAGATACTTAAGTAAGTCACCAAACTAGACTATTTCCTAAGTTGCAGAGAAGTAAATATTGCACTTGCAGGAAAGGAAAGTCACACTTGCGAAATTGAGATCACACTTGTAGGAATTAAATCATGATTGCAGGAATTGAAATCATGTTTGCAGAAATTGAAATCACACTTGTGGAAATTGAATCTACATTATGATTTACTCGTAACTTGCTCAAGTATAATGAAGATCTTGTTTTGTTGTAACAATTAAGTGTTTGGTAAAGTTGAAGACTAAAGTTGTCACAAACTGAAAAGTAAACGAAATAAAGTGAAATTGCAAGCAAAGTTGCAGCAACGTGAGTTGCAACATGAAAGGAATCACAGGAACGTGAGTTGCAACAACGTGAGTTGTCACAACGTAAATTACAACAATAGAGCTACAACAGGAGAGCAGTGGCAATGCAAATGACAACAATCAAGAGCTGCAGCACGTGTGTGATTATAAATTGCAAAAATAGAATCAATGTCGATTTACAGTTTAAGTTTGCCAATTCTTATTAGTAAGATATCGAATATGAATCACACATGAATTGCAATGATTGTTCTACCATATTTTAGGATTGCAGCAAACTCGGAAATAAAACAACTACAAAATTAAATAAGAAAAACTGAAAGGTTGAATCCTACGCTAATATATAGGTAGTACCTGGATAAGGAGGGGGGCCTACTTCCTTAAATAAGGCACTGAGCTACCAAACCAGAATCACATGATCACAACACATCAACATGTGAATGGAAGCATGAACGAGAATTATATTGCAGAAGTCTGGAGGTTACAATAACAATAGAATGTGATTACTAGAATAAATTCCTCCCCCTCAGCTCTAGGGAAGCTCAGGTTCTTATACAGTATGACTAATGTCTAAAATTATACAAGGAGTGGATGGACAACCATGAGAATTTGATTGTTCATCCGGTTATATTGATTTTTCCAAACTTTAGTGAAGATCGGGCGTGTGTTGAGTCGATAGGGGAATCGATTCTTCTTTTAGTCACCTACTTGCCTCCTATCGTCTTCCTATGTGAAGACCACTTCAAAACTTTTGACTATAGTGTTTATTGTTGTGTTGGTGGACTTTGTACTGAGAATCGCAACAACGATATACTTGGAGTCGTGACAACGGAGGGTATTCTTGGAGTTGCAGCCATTGTCCAGAGTTGCATCAATGGAGAGTGTGTTTAGAGTTGCAGCAGTTGAATTATGCAATGATTACCTGGAGTTGCAGTATGAAGATTGCACTTGGAGTTACAACAATTGGATTGTGCCTGGAATTGCAGTAACAAAAAGTGCACTTGGAGTTGCAGCAAAGAGGTATTGCAGCCACTGTGAGGAGTTGCAACTACTATATTACTCATGTGTAGCAGTATAAGTATATGACAATAATATGTTCCTTTAAGAAATATGCAAGAATAGTGTAAAAATGGCATATGGGGAAAGATTTGTACCTTAATGATAAGTAAGGCAAAACTAGACAAGGAAAGTATTAGAAAGGAAGTGATCAATGGAAAATGGTAAGCAAAAGGGTATTAGACGAGTGCTAAAAGTATGCCAATTTAGGCACCTATCACATATCACATGGAATTCTCCAGCAGATGGGCAATTTAATGAAGAGATTGATTGGGTCTAACATGTCATACATGTTCAAGTTTGACTAAGTAGATTGTGTTAATTTGACCCATGTCTCTAGGCAGATTGGCCTCTCCAAGATAAGGTTGGGATGCACTCTTACTTTTCAATATTCCACAATCTACGATGTTATAAAAAAAATAGCTTATGATACATGCATAATTTATGGGGGTGTTGGTTGAGTGTGAATTTTTGTTTTGGGCATGAATCCAATATGACCTTGTGTGTATTGTTGAGGCACATGCTTGTCTTTGGAAACGAAAAATAGGTGTTCTTGTGAATGCTTGTCTCTTGAAAGGGGGTGATGTTGTATGAGTAATTGGATCAAGGTGACTACATTTGTGCCCATAGTTTGTGGAATTGGAAGGTAGGGTCTGATCATAGCTTGGGTAAGGTTTAAAGAGGTGGGGATGGGATTCCATAGTCCAAAGAAAAAGGAGAAGGAGAAGGAGACAAAATGAGAAGGTAAAGCCTTTGCTTAAGGGAAAGAAGATGTGATGGGAATTCCTCGGTGGAGTTGCAAAAATGTTGGGAATGAATAAATTCATGCTTCCACACATAATGCGAGGTGGATATGGAAGACCACCTACCACATAGACACTATTAAATATGAGGGAAGACAAACTAGATTTGTCACTTAGTTTTATGGAAAAATCAAGAAACCCTGGGGTGAGGAAAGATGGGAACAAAAAGAGAGGGAGATGAACTAGGTTAATTATGGTTTTAGATCTTGATTATGTTCATCTATGGTTGTATATTATTAGGTTACTTCACTTAGGTTTAAGATGAGGTTTTACCAACAAATTAACAAAGGAAAGTAAGTAACAATATAGAGTTAATTTACTAGAGATTTCTTCAATGAGCTAGAAACCCTGAGGTTGAAAAAGACAAAGAGAAGTATGGAAGGAACTCACATAAATTCATTGTTGTAGTTGTTGAAGTTACTTGAGTTGAAGAAGAGAGATGTGACATGTCTCTAAGACTGATCCACGTCCTAGATGATCGTACACACATAGCTCAACCTTCATACAAGACACAACTTATAACCAATCTCCAATAAAAGGATATGTGTGTTTGTGTGTGCGTGCAAATAATACTAGATATATCACCATAAAAGTTAAATCAATGAAAGTGTTGAGTACAGACATATAGGTGCCCTTAGGGGGGATGATACCTCCCTTACCTTCGCTATGATGGAACTTCCCTTGAGGTTGTAGGGATGAATAATCCAAGGTATGAATAGAACTATGCCAACAAAGATGCCCTGGGATGAATCAACAAGCCTTCAAGGTTAGAGCCAAGCTAATCAAAATAGGTCATTATAGATGTTATGGAGATGGTAGGTGCAAGCAACCTAAAAGCATGGAAAAGGTGGAAGAGACCCCAGCTCTAGATGTATCACTAATTTGAGTGTGTCACTACAAGATAACAAGAGAGGGAAAGAAGAATCCAAGAGCCTTTACAAAGAGTGGTGGAAAGGTATAAATAAGCAAGGGAATGACCTCAAGGCATGGGTATATGTTATATTAGTTACTGGAGGGTCCAATTCATATAACAAGGTTGTATCACACATGTTGAGTGAATATAGTGGGTTCTACAACACCAAGCCGTGGATTTTTAAACCCAAAACCTTTGTTCCATGTGGCATGGAACACAAGCACGATACTCTCTTTGGGAACTTATGGTATGCTCCCTATTAAGAGGTCAATAAGGGTTAAGGAGGTTTGAATCATTTGACACTATAAAAAGCAACCCAAAATTAATTTGGGTTATTATGGACCCATGGCGAGCCATCCTTATTGATTATATGATCCCAATTGAGGGTTTTTCGCCCCCAATTGAACCTATAAAGTCATAAAATACCCCAAATGAGTGTCTCAAAGGTCAAAGTGAACCAAATTAGTGACCATGGATCAAAGGAAAAGGGAGAGAAGGTATCCAAGGATTCCACTGAAGCACTAGACATCTAAGAGTTCACACACCTAGGCCAAGGTAAGGGGGACTTAAGGAAGGTGATCCATTATGGAAGGTTAGTTTGGAGAGATATCATATCATGATTGGATGGGTCACGCATGGACACAATACAAAATAGGGTCACATTGCAACCTCCTTAGTTGGTAGGCATATGCAAGTCACAAGTGTAAAATCTATGTGCAAGTGTGAAATCCATATGCTATAGAGGAGGTTACCAAACATACAGGTGTCATATAGATGTTGTATGGTCTTTATGGCCTAAGTTTAAACATTTGGACTTAGAGTGATTAAATTCAACTTTGTCATCATGTAAACATTCAACATTATGTGGCTTGGTGGTTGGGATGGAGTGCGACCATGCAAACAACTAAGGTTTAAACCATAAGGGATGTAAAGGTCCTCATGTACGATGTCCATGTGAGGGAACATGTTGGACTTCCCATAGTTGGTTTCTCATCATTGTCAAAGGCACTTAACACATGTTTGACAAGCCAAATTGGTTTACGTGGACATTGATGTGATACTTTATCCTTTTATTGAGGAGTGTAATAAATAATTGTATGGGGGATTGAATTAAGGATAATATATATTTTTTTTATAATCAACCATTTAATGGTCTCGGGGATAGGGTTTGAATGGAGCTTAAATCTTAATTAAAGATGCAAAATAGAGTGTAAAGAATGATCCAAGGTTGAATAGAGGGAAGCATGGATAGTTAGCAATATAAGACATGGCATATGTCTGAGCGAGATAAATGGACAATTGGTTATGGTCACATAATAAACATGTTGAAACAATGAATACATGTTTTTTGAGTAGGTTTTTATTTTTGTGCTAGGGTTTTGTTTCATAAATTAGTGTGTTATTATTACGATAACATTTTATTTTTATGTTTATGCATTTGAAATGCTCAATGGTAATGGGATGAGCCTTCTTATTGTTATGATTGTTGTTGATTTTGAATTTGTTAGGTTCCTATTTTTTTCTGACATTATAATATGTATTGATGTGATAGTGAATGTACGATGGTACAATTTTATTCATGTAATTAATATCCTCTTACATAGTTGAAATTAGTACTTAATATGCGATGGTAAGAGTGGGGGGAGTCACCTTTGACTCCAGAGGAAACCTAGAAATTAAGTTTTCTTGGGGATTTGGAATAGCATCTGACAATGAAGTAGATATCTGGACCTTATACAAAGGATTCTCGGTTCTCAAATCCCAACATGCAAGAGAAGACACTATAGTGGCGGACTCGATGATTTTATTAAGAGTTGTGTAAGGAAAATTAGCGCTTGCTAGCCCTTTGATTACATGAATGGTTAGAAGAACCTAAAAATAGATCCAAGAATTTTAAAAAATCTCTTTCTTTCATGTGCTTCACCACCTTAACAAGCAAGCAAATCTCAAAGATAATCTAGGTGTGATGATGATGTGTGGGAAATGCAATATAAATGGGGAGATATCCCATCACACACACCCCTCGGAAGTTCAAGGTTTCAAAGTATTGATAGGCATGTGTAGTCATAAGGTGAAATTCCCACTCCCAATGTCAATGAAGTGATGATGTGAGACAACAATTATTACCTTTGGAAAAGTGCAAGATATTATATACTATAGGGCTATCATGTGGAGTGGTAAATGTGGGTTGTATGTTTAAGGAGGTGGTCTATTCTAAAAATTTCACATGATTTCCATTGGGGTCTAGCTAACTTTGATCTTTGGTTTTTGGGCAACCCACAGTCTACAAGGGAGATCCCCTTATCAAGCTTTGAGTCAAGCTCATATTTTCCCTCTCTATTGTTTGTGGTCCTTATGGCAGTGGCCATCTTAATTAGAAGTCGTCTTGTTATTATGGTTGCAACCTTGGACGATATTTTCACTAAGTATTTTCTAGTAAGTGGGGGCTTGACCATTATAGGCAACATTCATCTTTGTAGTTTGAAGTCGAGCTTGAGATGGTGTTGTGTGAGTGCAACAAATGCTTGGCTTGCAAGTTGAAATAATTGAGAAAGTGGGTCAAATATTGTCTGAAAGAGGTGGGTGAGTTGCATAGTGAAATCATCAATGCTTGTATTTGTTTGGACCACTCATAGGTTGAATTAGAGAAGAAGTTGTAGAATATGAGCATAACTCAAGACTCCTACAAAATTGACACTGCGAGGCACATGATTGACATAAGAACTTGGAAAAAAGAGAATGATGCATTCATGGGCATCCAACTAAGCAGGAATTTGGATGTATCTTGTTCATAGGATGGAAAATCATCTTCACATTCCATATTCGGTTTTGGTTC
>ML794475.1:35069-52591 GCA_009831015.1 Picea engelmannii | reverse complement strand
ATAGATCTACAAGCATGTGCATTACTAGATCTACCCAAATAACATTTTACTTTAGGATCCAATGGATGCAATCACCAAACAATTTAGAACAACTTTACCTCATGTGTATGGCAAGAAAAAACATGTGCATAACTCTTCCAATAGTCCTCCAAAGATTTTTTCTTTATTACTCAAGAAGAGGATCTTGGAGAAAAATATCTCCAAAACCCTAAGAGCTAGAGAATGAAAATGATGAAAGAGAGAGAGTGAGAAATCAAGTAGCATAACATTAGCTCAAGATATGGTGAGGATGAAGTGAGGAAAGGGATCTATTTATACTTAGAGAGGCAAATCTACCTCTCTTGGATCAATGCCAAGTGTCCACCACCAATCACAAGATGAGATCCCAAGGCTAGGGCACACTATCTAGGGTTTAGATCATAGATCTAGGATGTAGATTGGTGTAAAGAATGTTGGGATCACACAAAAGAGTAGTGTGAGGCTTATGGGATGCATGCCAAGGGAGAAAAAGAAGCCCAACCATCAAAAAACGAATTTTCCTAAGAGATCCACAAGAGGGGGCAATAACTCTCCTTGGAGGGCGCACCATTTGGGGGAGAGGAGAGGAATTAATGAGGGAAGGGGAGTGAAGAGGCATTGGGATGAAGCAAAAGTGTAGTGGGAGGCTAGGAAAAGCATGGCAAGAGATAGCACAAGTCTCCCATTGATTTTTTTTATCATTTTTTACTTTTTGGAGACTTTCTAGAAGGAGGGCACACCACTCTAGGAAAAGTGATGTTTTTGTTTTATGGCTAGGTGGGGGGGTGATGTGAGGGTTGGAAAAGGTTAGGAAAAATCTCTCTCACCTTTATCCATCTTTACATCGTCTTTTTAACTCATTTTTAAAAATTACATTTTTGCCATGTTTGGACTTTAGCAATTAAAATTGTTGTTTTTGACTGACCGACACTCTGGGTGGACAAACTCATAGCAAAAGTTGTCCTACTGAGCTGAAACTTGGTCCAAGGATGTAGGAGGTGCTATTCCATTTCTTTTGAGCACAAATACCCCTATCAAAAATCCAAGGACCTAGTTTTTAAAGTTTTTGCTCAAAAATAATTAAACCTCCAAACTTAGGGAAATTTAATTAAAAATTAATTAATTAAAAAAAATATACTAGACTCAACGAAATTCCGCGAAACTTTCTAAGGTGTCTTGCATGGTCATTTACAATGATTCCCTACAATAGTTACCAAACGATAAACCCACTGGAACGTCATTCACCACTTTGGAGGAATTATTGCAAGTGTGAGGGAAAAACTCAAGGGAAATCAATAAGGCTGAAAAGCCCAATTGATAACCTGAGGATAAAAAACCCTCGGTGAAAGGAACTCTCCCAGTGAACCGATCCCAAGGTAACTGACCTAACTATGACCAATGCAGACCTATTACATTATTGACCCACGTAGGGGTGCGGAAATTCCAGTTACAAAAAGAAGTGTTGGGACCAAACATGCCCTATAGAACCAAAAGTCTTCAACAAATGAGCATCTGATGATGCATCTCTTCATGGCAAATGGAGTTGACCACCTATGTTGGAGAGGCGGTCAACAGGCTCTAAGTTTCAATCTCCAAAACTGTCCTTTATTGTTTTTAGGACAGCAAACAGTTTAGTAACTTTTTGCCCATAGTTTTTGTGGTTAAGTGTTCTTTGAGGTGCCCTTGCAAGTGTTTTCGTAACCCAATGTTAGCACATGCAATATAACTCAAAACAAGTAACAATCCTCTACTCTTTACAACACAAATAAGCTAATCTACACTCTAAGCATGCATGAAAATAGGACACAAGTATTTTTGTTCAACATGACCCTAGATAAAACCCCCTCGGGGAAAACCAGTTTGGAATGGAAGTATATATAAGTGGTATCTAAAGCATGAGATACAACAAGAAATACAATACGATGGAACCTGTATACACAGCAAGCTCCTCTTGAGACTTGCCAAAGGATCCAGGAAGAAATGCCCCCAAGCTTAGTGCGCCTCTTCCCCTTGTTGCCAAAACCACTGAAGTGATGCGCCCTTGACCCTGGATGCTCTGAAGAAGAATCCCTTGCACACAAATGTGCTCTTATGTGCTACCTCTCCACTGAGACAAATAGATCTGCAATCCTCCAAGTTTAGATCCTCCCTGCTAGGTGTGAGCCCTCCTCCTATAGTGCACCCTCCTCCAAGCAAGAGTGATCACCACAAAATAATGAGAGCCAAAGCCTCCTAGAGCCCTCCATGGAAGGAGGGGCCTTTGCTGCCCTCTTCCAATGCTTCCAACCTCATCCTCATGCTCCCTCTCAAACTCTCCAAGTGATCAAATGAATGAATGAGCCTCTCTTGGCCCCTTGCGCCCTCCTTGAGCAATCCATAAGGAAACCTAAATCTGGATGGCTAGGATCATCCCAAGCCATCCCTAATCAATGGTTGAGATCACTCCAAAAGTATCTCAACTCAAGACCCACTTTGGGTTAAGTTCCCTAAGTTCACTTTATGTCTCTTAATTCACCCATAAAGTGAATTAATAGTCACTTTAGGCTAAAATGACCAAATTTCACTTTTGACTTAAATCTCCTAAGTAAAAGTGAAATTAGACATAAAGTACAAGGTACAAAGGTACCAACAACTCCCTCGTGTGGTTAGAAGCTCAAAAACACAAGGGAACCACTTCCCGAGGTACACCAAAACTCAACAAAGTCCCCCACATTCACTCAAGATGCAAAGAGAGACATCAAGATTTATGCACAAAAGAATCCTACTAGATGGTGCAAAATGCATGGGAGGGAATCCAAGAGCTATGTAGTCACTTTCTCACTTTTGAAATGGTAACGATCTTGATTAATGATTCCCTTTTTACTTACCTCCTCGAATGCCTTTTATTTCAGGATACTAATAAACTTTAATAATTAATAGGCCTACCCTCCATATAACACTCTTTATATATAGTATATAACCCTCTTAATAAGTGATATATATGAGCTATACAGTATAATATGAAGATAAGAGATATGCATCTTAATGAAGATTGGTGGTTTGAGTGTAGATATGTTGTTTCTTTCATATCTCCAATTGTGGAGTTAATTAGGTATGCAGATTTTGATTCTCCTACTCTTGGGGATATGTATGAATGTATGGATTGCATGGTGGGAAAGGTAAGGCACATAATTCGTCAAAGAAACCCCTCTTTGGAGCTTTCTTAGAAAATCCACAAGATAATAGAGAAGAGATGGAACAAACTCAATACCTCTCTTCACATGGCTGCATATATGCCCTTAATCCAAAGTGGTATATGGGGAGCCAAACAGAGTTCTACCCAATGCTGATGAAGAGGTAAACCATGGGTTTCTTGATGCCATAAGCAAGGCGTATACTCCTGATGAAGCAAATGTAATGTGGGAGCAGTTTATTGATTTTGGTACCTTAAGTCCCCCACATTCACTCAAGACGCAAAGAGAGACATCAAGATTTATGCACAAAAGAATCCCTAGATGGTGCAGAATGTATGGGGGGGAGTCCAAGAGCTATGTAGTCACTTTCTCAAAATGGTAAAGATCTTGATCAATGATTCATTTTTTACTTCCCTCCTCAAATGCCTTTTATTTCAAGTTACTAATAAACTTTAATAATTAATAGGCCTACCCTCCATATAACACTCTTTTTATATATAGTATATAACCCTCTAAATAAGTGATATATATGATCTATACAATATAATATGACTTTAACCAAAAAAACCTCATTTCGTTGTGCCTCTTATCCCAATGAATCACGATGACTTCTTTTTTCTTTGATTGTGAATCCTTTGATCATGGCATCTACGTAAACTGGCACAAATGTCTTTTAGACAGCAACAAAATGCTTAACTGAGACGTGATCAATCAAACCACATTTCAAGGTGGGTGGAACATGATGTTCCTTATTGCTTCAAATTACTGCCCTAATGGCGTCCCCAATATGTGTCTCACACCAAACAAATGAACCACATGGATACTCCCTGCAGTAATTAAATCCATAGGATGAAGGTATACAAACTGCCTCTTGTCAAACATGAATGCCCTAAACATGTTTTCTATAATATTCATGGTCCCTGATTCCGAGTTCACTCTGACTATTTTTTATACATGTTTTTGTGCGACTCTTAGGCCAGATTTTCCTTTGCTCCAGTATTTGCAGTAGATAAAGATTGATACTACAGAATGGTAACTTCATCTCCCAGAATCTTATGCAGATATGGATCACGCTCTGAAAGTTTTTAAAGTCTTTTGGGGAATCTTTTCTCTGTGGCATATTTTTAATAACTCTAAAGGAAATTTTCAATGGTTTCCAACCGAGGTTTGTTCAAAATCGCAATCTCGTCAACAAGGCAGCTATTTGAGTAGCTAATCCTCTTCCTCCCCACACTAACAGATGTACAAATAACAGTAGCTCTGATTTTTTCTAACCAACATGACTTCTGGCGATTCTGATTTTTTCTTCAGCAAGCCTATTTTTTTCTATTTTCCCTTCTTTTGTATATGGAAAATGGCCATAGAATGGAGTGGAAAGGAACAAAGCACTAAGGATGCCGAATGCAAAGATAGAGCATGTGAAAAAGCAATGAAGAGTGGCTTGAGAATGGAGGAAAGCAATGAAGAGCGGCTTGAGAATGGAGTAGGGAGTGGATGGCCTCCTAGCCTTAAGGTTTTATTGCCTCCTAGAAGAAATTTTAGTACCCAACCAATGGGGAAAGAAAACCACTATGATACCAATGTTACGAACAATCCAGTTCAATAACTAAGAATATCCAATATAAATAGGATAAACAATCGAAATCCATATAGGATAAATAATAATTGATAATATGATTGAATGATGTTTAATACAATTACTCGTGACATTATAAATACCAATGAATGGTCATGAGTATGAATGGACACGAGTTTTGGGGACTTAGTTTATCTATAATTAATATTTATTATATTATTGTAAGTGTAGTATTAGTCAGTTGGTTAGTTCAATCAGTTCCAACGGATTGTTTCAAGGTGGAGTTCATCGTGAGCTCTCCAGGTCTAGTCCGGCTAAGGTTCGAGTCTCGCTAGGTTACTAGTCACTATTGTGGCTGGCAGTTGAGATGCCCTGCATCTGGATATTCCAGGGATGAGGGGTCCCGCAAAGTTTTCCTTGGAAAATAAAATATGTGTAGTATTTATATAAATTATGTTCATTAAATTATGTTCGTTTTGCAATTGGGGCCAGTTTCAAGTCCTCAACCACATTGGCAGAATAGAAACCCCCCAATTGTAGTTGCTTAGCTGACGGATAGATTGTGTTAGCCTATAAGACATACTTGTTTCATTGTAAAAAATTCTCAAACCAAAAAACTTGTGTTGACTAGAAGCATCCATAAAAAAACGGCAATATAATAATAAGAATAAAATTTAAAAAATCGTTATTTAAAATCTAGTATATAAAGTACATTTTGAAAGATAAATATCTTGCCAACGGCAAATTTTATTTGAATATTCCTACAGCCTTCAACATAATGCTCTCTGCCATCACCTAAGATTATAGTTTATGTCTTGATTTGTCTTCAACAAATTTAACAAATCAACTTCTCTTGTTAGTGATATATTTAGAAGCTCTAAAATTCAAAAAAATTCAACCAAAGACTTAACCTTCATGAGAAGCAATAACAAATGCATATGCATCCCCCTCTTCATTCTCCACCACGTTAAAATGCTTTTAGTTTAGGTCAGTGCTTTACATTCTACATCTTGCTTTATATATGAGTTGTTTTTGTGCTTCCACATTGTATCGGCACTATTGTACAACAGACCCATTGACCTACTTTTCTGGTCATTTGTTGAACATTAATAAAATTATCTTATCTTATCATCTTATACAACTCCCACAACAGTGTCACGCATTTCCTTATCAGATGTCCCACCTTCCCACAATAATAACACCTCAAATTTTGAAACCAATGTACCATGTGGTAGATGCCTTGCCTACACCGTTAGAATTTCAAGCCCAAGTGACTAAAGTCCTTGTGATCTCAATCAAACAAGTAGATTGTTGAATTTAATTATACATCCATCAGACAATAGATGGAAATTAAATAGCGAAAGCATTCCTTCGAAAAACTTACAAGGAAACCTCTACACGCTGCTTAAAACCAACAACTGCACAGTTACCGAAATCACCCTGAATTGAGCGGAATGCCTGCCTGAGAAGTACAGCCTGCTATACAGTTGTACAAATTGTATGGTGTATGTCCGTACGACTGTACGAACTCCCGTGCTCCTGCACGAGACTGCTCTATACATTGTACAGAACTGTACAATTTGTACACGCTGCCCTGAAAATGCCTCTTTCCTGCTACATGCTCTCTCTCTCTCAGTGGTTCAATTGTTCAAGTGTATCTAAACCTTCTATCTTGTCATGTCTTTATACTTTTAGCAGAGACCAAAACCTTAATCTATTTTTGAGATTGCTCCTAGTCTAAGTCATGCATTCATGAAATACAATTTTTTGACTCAATTGCTAAAAAAAATCAATTGTTAACTAAAGTGAATTACAAAATAGAATTTACTTTTCGAAAATAGAGTTACTTTTCGAAAATATCTCGAACTACTTCTCGCACGTTCACATAGAACCTATGCAGAAGTTCCTGTCCAAGCTATAATTCTCAACACTCCTTAGCGTGGAAGGAATTCTGCACCAATCCAAGTCTATCTCTGAATGCCTCAAACTTCCCTTTTGCCAAGGGCTTGGTCAAAATATCAGCTACCTATTGATCTGTGGGAATATACTAGAACTTAATTGCTTCCTTCTGAACCATGTCTTGTATGAAGTGATATCTGATACTATATGCTTGGACCTCTCATGAAACACTATATTCTCAAAGAATTTGATACAACTCAAATTATCACATTGAATGACTATAATTTCCAACTCCTAATCAAACAAACCTACAAGTAACTTGCAAAGCCAGATGGCCTCACAATTAGCAGTACTAGCTGCTATGTACTCTGCTTCTGTTGAGCTAAGTGCTACAGAAATCTGCTACATGGGGAATTAGGATATCATTGCCAATCCCAAGCTAAAGCAGCACCCTAAGGTGCTCTTCCTATCTACTGTACTGCCTAACCAATCTGAGTCTAAATACCCCTGCAACTTCACTTCACCACCTCCAAGATAACTCAAGCCATACTCCAATGTGCCCCTCAAATGCATGAGCAAATGTTTTGTTGCTACCCAATGCTCATGCCTTGGCTCCACCATGAACTGACTCAAGGTGTTCACTGCAAAACATATATTCGGCCTGCCATTGACCAAATACATCAAAGAACCTATCAGCTGCCTGCGTGAGATCCACCAATTCTAAATCTAAAGTTGTCACCTTCCTTGGATTATTGATCATGAGTGTGGCCATAGGTTTGCAGTCCTCCATCCAAAACCTCTTCAGGATCTAAATTGCATATTTACAAGGAAAACTTCCCCTGGTCTCTGCCAAACCTCCAAACCTAAGAAGTAGGCATCATGTCGATGTCTTTCATCTCATACTCAACTACCATGTCTACTTTGCACCCTGCAATGAGCTTCTCTACACCTGTCAGAAACGAGTCATCTACATACAACACCAACATGCGCATATCAATCTGAACAAATATGTAATATAACTTAGAATCTGCTTCACTTTTGGTGAAGCCCATACTTTGCAGATATCCATCGATCCTAGAATACCATGCTCTCGGTGATTGCTTGAGCCCATACAAGGATTTCTTAAGCCTACACACATGGGACTCCTTCCCACTTACCTCAAAGCCCTAAGGTTGCTCTATGTACAGTTCTTCCTCAATGATCCCATTAAAGAAAGATGCCTTCACATCCATCTAATGTATACTCCATTTCATAAATGAAACCAAGGACATAACTGCTCTAATGGAAGTGTACCTAGCGACTGGAGCAAATGTCTCCTCATAGTTCCCTCTCTCTAGGAGAACCCTCTCGCCACAAGCCTCGCTTTGAACTTCTCAATGTTGCCATTTGCAACATGCTTGATCTTGTAGAATCATCTGGAACTCACAACTGACTTCCCCTTCAGTCTTGGCACTATGTCCCAAACATCATTCTTCATGATGGAGGTGTACTTCGACATCTCGCCATACTTATTGGTCTACTACCTCCTCAAAACTAGAAGGCTTGGAATCTAGAATGTTGCTCATCAATGCCATATAGTCTGGTAACTTCTTCGAAAGTCTTCTCTCTCTGAATGTGCTCCTAGAAGTCTCGACATGCTCCTGAGCATCCCTCAATGTCTGAGTGAACCATCGAGGTCTCCTCACAGAAGTGCAAGGGGCTATTGTCACCCCTTCTCCACCTAAAGACTGCTATACTCCTCTAGAAATCATTGGTGATCCACGCTCAACCTTTAGAGCTTTCTACTCCTCATCCTCTGTCACTAGGTCTAGAATCTCCTTAGACCTATGCTTGTTGCTTGGGAAAGCAAACTTGGCATGCTTGTCGAGCATGCACCCTATGCATACACCATGCTCCTCAACTCTCAACTTTGGAAGACCTGTGACTATCTCCCTTAGAATAGGCAACGGCCTGTGATGCAGGTGCCCCATCCTCTTGTGCCACAACTCGCACAAGCTATCACTATTATGCACCAAGGCTTGAAGGTTCACCTTGCAACCTGTACAACTTACCTTCTCTAACCCCTATTACCTGGGTTGTGTTTGGGCTAGATTCCTTCGGTCTGATGAGGACTTGCTAGTTCTTGAACTCCACTGCAAAGCCCTTATCCTCCATAATCGATAGTGAAAGCAAGTTTTTCCTGAGACCTGGTACAAACAAGACATATTCAAAATCTAAAGAATTACCTAACTCGAGCTAGAAGGGAATAGTACTGACTCCTGCTAGTGGGTACTTGGCATCATCACCAAGATCGCACAACCTGTACTCTTGAGTCCTGCTTCTTCAAACTAGAAAATAACTACCATGCTAATGTCATATGTCGAGATGCCCCACTGTCGACATACCATGCATTCCTCATAATCGTGATAGTAGAAAGGCAAGATACCAATGAGAAATCCTTCTCGAACTTAGCAGCAAACTCGTTCATTTTAGTTCCCACAGAGGTCGCTCCCTGCTTTTGTAGCTACTCCCCTTTACCCTTCGTCTTCTCTGGACACAATGATGCATAATGACCATGATTATGACAACTGAAGCACTTGATTTTACTCAAGTCCTTTCCTAGCTGTGAGATTGACTCCTCACTCTTTCTCTTACCCTTGTTGAGTCATTTGCCTCTGCCCTTATTTGACTAACCAAATAGAGATAGGTTTTCATCACCACCCTTCTTGTTGGCCTTTGACTCCGTCCGAGTCTCCTCCTGGATACAGTCATCCCAAAGCCTCTCAAAGTCAAGAAGGTTTTCCCGAGTGCAAATACCTTTGACAAATGGTTCCCATGAAGCTAGGAAAACATTCAGTGCGATGTCCACTAGTTCTACATCTTCAACTTTCTCCCCAACTATTGCAAGTTGATCACGAATTTGTGTGATCTTCATAAGGTAAATGGTGATTGTGTCTAATCCGGTCATCACTATGGATTTGAGTTTGTTCCACAATATCATTTTCTTGTTTATGTTCTGACTCTAGTAGAGACTAACCAAGGCATGGAACATCTCCTTCGCTATCTTCTTCTCAGATACATGAGGGATCAGGTGATCCTTTATGGCATCCAAGATCATCCGCTTGGCCTTCACTTCCCTCTTGTTGTGAACTACCAACTGCTATGGATCTAAAGGCAAAGTCAAAATGTCCTTGACAATATCCTAGAGATCATTCTCTTCTAGTAAGAATGTAACCCTCACCTTCCATGATAAGAAATTTGAGACACCATTCAATCTGTCCTCAAACCTGAGGCTAGCTAATGCCATCTCTGAAATCAACTACACAAACTCCCAAATCTGAAAATAGAACTTTGAAACCCTCTAACTACTAGTCCTTCTTTCCTGCAATAGATTTACTGCTGCAAATCCTTAAGAATCTCAATCAGAGATCTAGCTCTAATACCATGTTCAAATTCCAAGCCCTAGGTAACTAAAGTCCTTATGATCTCAATCAAACAAGTAGATTGTTGAATTTAATTAACGCTGAAATTAAATTCAAACCATGGCATCAATCACACAATAGCTGGAAATTAAATAGCGAAAGCATAAAATCAATTTCACACATACACAAGTAATTACTCCTTCAAATTCAACTTTTCATTCATTCGAAAATTTTCACTTACAAGGAAACCTCCACAAGCTGCTTAAAACCAACAGTTGCACGGTTATCGAAATCACCCTGAACTGAGCAGAATGCTTTCCTGAGAAGTACAGCCTATTGTACAACTGTACAAACTTCTGTACTCTTGCACGTGATTGTTCTGTACGTTGTACAACACTGTACAGCCTATACATGCTGCCCTGAAAATGCCTCTTTCCTACTAGTTGCTCTCTCTCTCTCTCTCAGTCACTCAACCTGCTCAATTGTTCATGTGTATCTAAACCTTCTATCTTGTCTTGTTTTTATCCTTTTAGTTAGACCAAAACCCTAATCTATTTTTGAGATTACTCCTAGTCTAGTTCATGCATGCATGAAGTACACTTTTTAGACTCGACTGCTAAAGATAAAACTTTCACTTTTTAACTAAAGTGAATACAATATAGAATGAACTTTTCAAAAATATCTCGCACGTTCACACGGAACTTGTGCAAAAGTTCCTATCCGAGCTATAATTCTCAACATACACTACTCTTTCCTTCATGTTTGGCAACGAAAGCACTTTCTATAGCTTCACCACTACAAGGGTAAGCTTAGTAGACTCAAAAGCAATATTTAGTGCCTTGACAAAGTGTTCAAATGGTTGGAGCATACTCTTTAGAGAGGTAGCTAACATATCTCCCTGATTTACCTCCCTACAAATAACACACAATTTGTCTTGAACATCCTTCAATTTTGGCAAATGATCTAAAATTGAATCCCCTTCTTCGAGATTCCTAGAATAAAGCAAATTCTTGAGGTAGAGAGCCCCTTCTGTCAAGATTGATGCATGAGGCCTGTCTCAATTGAAAATATTTGTGGATGGGGAGGTTCAAGAGCCCAATACTTGTCTGATGCAATGTTTTGATGAAGTTGTACCTGTTCTTGTATTACAATTTCTTCTTGGTCTGAATGAATCTGACTTGCAGTTCAATAAAATCCTCTTTCAAATCTCATCATTGTTGATTATGTCCATGTGATTTTCTCTATCGTTCAGTTTATGAGTTACTTGAGGAAAACCAAAAGGAAGAATTGGGAATTTCATGCATCTTAGGTTTATCTCATTTAGGGTTATAAGAACTTTCCTTATATGGCTTTCTTCCAGAACACAACAACACATATAGCACAAGATTGCAACGATGTTAAGCTTGCCCTGTCCTTATCAACACACACTTGCAATTAGTTATTTTGGTCTTAGTTTTCTAGATAGTCCACTATATTTTTGAAGATGTTATTTTGGGTCTCGGATTAGGCTTGATTATGTAGTAAAAAGGAAGAACGGTCAATCCATTCATAAACATCACAACAGGCCCCGACCAAGTTCAGGTGGACCCAACCCATCTTGAAAAACATTGATTTTCTCTTTGCTTCAGTTTGTGAGCTACTTGAGGAAAACCAGAAGGAAGAATTTAATGCATCTTGGATTTATCTCATTTTGGGTTATCAGAACTTTCATTATATGGTTTTCTTCCAGAACACAACAACATATATAGGACAAGATTGCAACGATGTTAAGCTTGCCCTATCCTTATCAACACACACTTGCAATTATTTATTTTGGTCTTAGCTTTCTAGATAGTCCACTATATTTTTTGAAGATGTTATTTTGGGTCTCGGGTTGGGCCTGATTATGTAGTAAAAAGAAAGAACGCTTAATCCATTCATAACCATACTAACAGGCGCCGACCAAGTTCAGGTAGACCCAACCTGTCTTGAAAAACAGGTCGGTTCATACCATCCCCAACTAGACATGGATAGACCTGAGTTTGACCCAGTCAAACGCAGCTGGGCCAAGAAGACTTGGCCAAAAACTTGCCAAGTATTGGTTTGACTCGATCGGGTCTGATGGGTCAATTTGGATCAGACAATGACCCTATCTTATAAATGGCCAAAAATACCATTTGCCCCACTTTTAATTTTCTTTGAGTGGTTTTTGGAGTAGGGTTTTGCACTAAGTTTTTGGCATTTTGCACAGTGAGACCTAAGGCATATCAGCGTAGGCTAGGGCACAGCATAATCAACCTACCTCTTCTAGGACACGACATCATTTTGGTTGCACCAAGAGAAACAAGGTGCATTCTACAACCCAGTATGTATGAGACGTATAACTCATGCATGTGCTTGTAAATTAAAATGGAAATCCATAATATAAAAAATAAAATACTCAACATTAATTCATATATATAAACAGAGTAGATATATCTTATAGGGCACAACATCATTTTGCTCCATAACATCATTCCACAGTGCTGTTTATGTATGATGTACTAATTTTGGGATTCCAAATGTGTTATTGTTACATTATATCTAATTTCAACGCAAAATATTTATATTTTCTGGAAATTCTGTATTTTTCGTATTTTTCTATTTGACAAATCTTTGTCGGTGGGTGAAGCGGAGTCACCAGATAAGTTTGACCCTTCCGCCAAAACAAGTCTTGTGCTGAATTGCATCTGGTGACTTTGTTAATAACGAAAGTGTAGTAATTCAGGGATTTCATAAAACAAATTTTGGTTTCTATTCCCAAGGTTTTAACTCCTAGGTTCATGCAGGAAAGTTATATTTCCCTAATGAAATTTTGGAAGAAATTTAATTAAATGTAAAACATGGAAACTGAAAAAGAAGTCAAATAATTGAAAGAAGAAATGGCAATTTGGATGGAAGAAGAAGTCTAAGTGGAGAAATACCTTTAATGAAGACCGGGCGTTCGGACAAGTTAATGGCTTTGTCTTTGGAAGCATGGGCAAGACGAAGGGCCTCCTTGTGCAGTAGACTGTTGTTATGTTCTTCGAGAGCACTCATCTGCATGTTGCGACTGCCCTCGTTTCCGTAGGGATTGCGCCTGTGCTTTCGCCCATACTCTTTGCAGATGGAGCAGAATATCCTGTGGGTACCCTCGTGGAGGGCCACGTAAGCCCACTTGTAGGTCTCCGCCCACTCATCCCTCCATTTCTTCACCACCCTCTTCTTCTTGCGCCCGCCGCTCATCTGTTGCTGCTGCTGCTGCTGTTGCTGCAGCACTTGCATTTGCATTTGCTGGTGCTGATCGAGGGTACCGCAGTGATCTTGAAGATGAGGAGGAGGGGGAATGTTGACAAGGGCGTGGTGTGAGAAGTGGTGGGCGGGGTCGTCGTCGCTCGGGCCCATCTCCAGATCGATCTCCTCTTCTACCTCCACTTCCACCTCCACCTCCCCATCGTTGCCCATCACCAGCCCATGGCTCCTAGCCTGCTCCAGCAAATTCATCTCCTCCATGTTCATGTTCATCATCTCTCCCGCGCCTCGTTTCCTTTCCTTGCTATTCCAGTTTCTCACTCTTACATTCAACAATGTCAATAACATAGAAACCTTCTGTCGGATCTCACTTATTCCTTTCTTCCAGTCGTTCGATTATAATAAGTGTTCATCATATGCTTCGTTATATCGAGTCAATGTTTGTATTGCCCCCAACTTGTCAACTGAGGCAATTTGGAATAAATTCGGATATCGGCACGGCCATCAATGTGGCCATACCTACCATTAGATTTGTACCTACCATGCATCTAATTAGCATTAGCATTTGTAGATTTGAACTTACTATGAATCTAATTAGCATTAAAATTTGCAAGCATATTACATCAGATTTTTTATAAACGTAGTTAGCGTTAGAATTTGTAGATTTTTACTTACCATGAATCTAATTAGTATTAAAATTGGCAAGCATATTACACGATTTTTGTTTATATTGAAGCTTTTTATAATTGAGAAGTTAGTTTTAGTATGTAAGTTTGTGGGTTGATATAATAACATTTTTTTTAAGTGGTAAAATTTATACATGTTAACCATTAGTGAGGATAGTTATCATTGGTTGCTATCCGCAAATGTGTACTAACTTGTCATTGTTATTCAAGGAAAACCACATCACTTGAAATAACATGTTGATGGTTTGTAAGGGACAAAATGTCGCTACTGCCAGATGCCTCTAGGTCTTGGGTCGTTAACATGTTTCCTTACATTCGAGGAAGATGAGCTCTTAGCCAATTAAAAATAGTTTTAGGTCTTACTCCAGGACCAAAACGTAGTTTCAACCTAGATAGTATCCACAAAAATGTTAGTTTCCCTTGTGGTCATCATCGAGACTACCTCCAATGGAGTCATCTCCTTTCTAGTAGCATGTAGTCTTAATCTCATACATGAAATTAAATGTGATAGCATCTTTACTTCGATATTTTTTTATAAAATACTTCGATATTTTTTTATAAAATACTTCTCATTCTTATTAATATGATACATACATTTTATAATTTAAAAAATGTTATGTGCACGACATACATAATCTTATGGCTAATACCTAAGTGTTTATATCAACCACTAAAAACATTGCTACATAAAGCCAAACTAAAAAGAGTTTGTCAATAATGTTGCATAGAGTATTCAACTATATATCTAAATCTAAATCACAAAGAGCATCGAGATCATCTTGTTAACACAAACACCGTATCATGTAGCAATGGAAATAGTGCCTATGTCAAGAGGAGGGTCTTTATCATTAAGGGTCGACCCCCATCCATTAATGGTGTGCTTATGATCAATGTAGATATGCACCCATAGGTTGTTTCCCTAGTCATAACTTATAAGTTGCTATAGTTCAAAAGTTGTCTATGCAATAATAGGGAACTTATAAAACTAAGGAACATTGAAAATTTGGGTGGGGGCAATCGTTGTGTCACTGTTGATGCTTACAGACAACACAACCAACTTTGTGCTAAGGGAAGTCCATTAACATATCTTTGGGACTAGACCAAATGGGTTTGAAGATGAATAATGATGAGTTCCTTGCTCATGGTACAAGAAAACTTGGCCCATAAGTCTAATATCTTGAATAAATGTGCCACCTCCATCTCCAAATTGGGCACTTGGACTTGAATTTGCAATTGTAGTTGGGCTTGAATTAGGGCACCAACATGCTAGGTAAAATAATTGCAATGTTGCACGTTATTAATCGAGAATTCACTTCTTGTTGCCAAATATGATAAAGGATGCAAACTCTAATTAACTATTATATTGTGTTGAACTCAATGGCCCATGGAAGTTTGTCTCTTGAAAGAGATGCCTTCCACAAAATGGAAGAAGGGAGAAGATGGCTACAAAACCTAAAGGTCCATTCATATTATCAAAGTTATAGTACTAACAATGGTGTTTGGCCATTTCGTTTTTTCCCTGCAAGGGACATTTAAGCTAAGGCACACTCGAGTGGTACAAAGGTTGCCCAAGAGCCAAGTCACCAAGCATCAAATACCATGTAGTGTAGGCCCTTTTAGGCTCCATGGGAGACTTACATGTATCCTTGAATTTATATAATCAAGTCTTTTGCATGGACCTGCTTCTACGTGCATTATTTTACCTTGCATTAAGAATGTGCTTGGCAACAAGCCAACTACATCCATTAGTGGGCTTATATTTCTTGAAGCCTCTTTGTCTCATTCCATCTCCAATCTTGCCACTGTCTTATTGCATGTAAATGTTAAGCCTGACGAATATATTATCTAAGATAAGGTTATGAATCCTTTCAATGATTATCATGATTGGATTGGCAAGGTAAAACTCACCCTAGGGGTTAACTAGTCCCTTCATTCTTTGGTATGAGAGTCATACAAGTCCCTAGTTATTTTAATCCCTCTTGTGAACAATGAATTTACTGAGAACCAAGTTGATACTACCAAGGATTTTTCTTGAAATAGAACAACAACTAACCACTATATACAATGGTCATTGAAGGAAAGACTAGAATGCAAAGAGTCGCACTTCAAAATTAGATAAGGTATCCTCTAGATACTCTCGGCGACAAAGGCCCTTTGATTATTATTGAAGTAGGAGTAACAAGCAAAGTTTGAATATTTAAATTGCTCCTCATTCCATCTCTGATCTCGCCACCATCTTGTTGTGTGTAAACGTTAAGCCTGATGAATATATTATCTAAGATAAGGTTATGAATATTTTCAATGATTAGCATGTTTGGGTTGGCAAGGTAAAACTCACCCTAAGGGTTGGCTAGTCCCTTTATTCTTTGGTATGAGAGTCATACAAGTCTCGGGTTATTTTAAACCCTCTTATGAACAATGACTTTACCAAGAACCAAGTTGATACTGCCAAGGTTTTTGATTGAATTAGAAAAAACAACTAACCATTATATACAATGATCATTGAAGGAAAGGCTATAATGCAAAGAGTCACACTTTAAAACTAGATTAGGTCTCCTCTAAATATTCTCGGCAACAAAGGCCCCTTTGATTATTATCGAAGTAGGAGTAACAGGAAAAGTTTGAATATTTAAATTTCTCCAAACATTTATGCCCAAGGGATCTCTTGAGGTAATACAATCCCTTGGCACAATTTTTCATGTTTCTTGACCTTCAACAACATTAATGACCCACTTAGCATGTAGGACTTACTTATGAGTAAGGGTAGCAATAATGCACATGTGCCTTCAGTCCTTAAGTTCATAACAAAGTCTCCAACTAACTTTGTGAAAGCATTTATTTCCACTATTATTATCCCAAAGAAAGTCTCTTAGCAAATTTCCATGTTATTGATAAGCTCTCGCTTAGGGCACCCAACAAGGCGAGCAATGAATATGAGTAGCTACTAGGACTTCGGAGAAAAATTGGAATTTGGTAGCCAAAGACATAGCCTTTATTGTATATTTATCGATTTTCTTAGCTACCTTTGAATGAACAAATCCCAAAGCTCCTAAGGTGAAGTATGGAAAACAATGGGGATCTCAAAAAAAATTGACACTTATCCTATTTGAATCCAAGCTCAAGCTTGACTTGCAAGGCAATTATGGATGTGCTTTTGGCTTAGGCTGAAACACTACAATTATCCATTTTCAATTTAGGCCCAAAGGCACCATAGAAAATATTAAGGAAATCCATCATTATAGCTAAGGTTTATTTTTCTTCAAGCAAGGTAAGGTAGGAATCACCAACAAGTGACTATTGACAAATTGCCCATCCTTAGGACCTAACAAGGGAATACATCCAATGAGATCCTTAGCCATTATATTATGGAGAAAGTATCACAAAGCTTCAACAAAATCACATCAAGAGAAAGTGTACTCAATGGGCAACCTTGCCTAATTTATATGAAGAGGCCAAAATCTTCAAATTCCCCCTAGTTGATAAATAAATAGGTTGTAGCATCATCGAATGGGGTCTACAT
>ML794475.1:0-12049 GCA_009831015.1 Picea engelmannii | reverse complement strand
AACCAAGAGGAAAAACAAAGCAAAGGATTAGGCACTTACCCAAGCTAACAAGAGAAGAAGGAACAAACCCTGAAGCATCTTCTCTACAAGTGGTATAATAACCCTTCAATGGATTGATCTTAAAAGCTAATAGAAGTCTTGAACTATCACAACAAATCTTTGATGCACCAAGAATCAATCAGTCAAGAGAGAGAGAGCTCCAAGAATTAACACCAAAACCTCCAGTAGGTAGATCTTCAACAAATTGTATTCTCAAATGTTATCCAACAATAAAAACAATTTGGATTGAGAGGATAGCCTTTATTTATAAATGAGGCTTCTGCATCCTTCTCATTCTTTATTATTTTCTAATCTCCCTAAATTTAGCCTAGGAGATCCATAAAAGCTAGTTACCATCCACATAATGAATGAGACTAAGTCAAGATACAAGTACAACATGCCACATGTACATAAAACCCTCAAGAGAAGGAGGTCACCCACAAAAGAGAGGTCAACTTGATGTAGAAGCTCAACATTCCCTTGAAAGTGCATAGTCCAAGCCTCAAATCATGGTGTAGAGGCCTCCCAAGCAAAGAATAAGCCAACATTTAGCCTCCAAAGGTGCAACAACCTCATGGAATGAGTGAAAAGACCCTCAAAAGGTGGACGACTCCTCTAATTATGCTCATAAATCCTCAAAAGATGCCTCCAAAGTATGACCATGTCCATAACTCAAGCAAAGATGCCTCCACAAATCATGGAATGTGACCCTCCAGGTAAAAAATGGGTCATTAGACCCCTAATGGCTAATGGGACATATACATGAGTCAAGTCAACCCTCAAATCAAGTAATAAATACCTCAAAAAGGTTGAGTGAGGATAGCTCTCTAGCATTTGTGACATGGCATGCAATAAAGTAGCCCATGCAAGTGTAAATAGCCCCAAAGTGCCTCGAATGATGTAATTGGTACCTTGGGATACGTGTATTACCTCGCGATCTGTGAAACTACCTCGATCAACTTGAAACCAAGTGAGCATATGCAAAATCATCTCCAATAGTAGATGGCCAAAGTGTGACAAATACACAAGATGGGGGATTTGTGCTCGAGCACAAGATAAGTGTGTTATAAATAGGTATGACAAAGTTTACAACATGAGCAACACTTTTACATTAAATACAAGAAGTGAGAGAGACTATAAGTTTCCCTAGATCATGTGTCCTGGTAGATCCATCCCAAGACCCTTGCATACCTACCCATGTCATAAATGACCAACATGATGTCAAGTAATTGCCACCAAGGGATAGTTGGCCAGATTCATAAGAGCAAGGCATATCTTCAAATGTAGACTAAAATGACAATCCATGACTAACCACGAGAGGTTTGGAGATACTACCTACATCCCTCACCGTTACGTAGATGATCTAAGCATGGCCCAATACAATACATGAGTACAAAGATAACCACACTTTTGACTTTTCATGATACACTGATACACATAATTTGCTCATACGATGGACCACATTTGGTGAAAAAATACAGGGTGCACTTAAGTGGATCTAAGGTGTAACACCTTCAATCTAAATTTTATGCTCAAAGTAAGGGAAAGTTATGGAATGGCTTTGTTTGTCAACGGGTGTAGGTAGACAATTAGGATTGGATAGGGAAACTTCGAGCTAGGATGCCATCCCTATCATGAATAATATAACAACACTCGTGATTTATGGATCACTTAGAGGCCAACACCTTGTACATGCTTTCAACGGCTATGGGAAACACTTAACATTATTAAGTACTTTTTTCCCCTTTTCTTCTTTTTACATAACAATTAATGATTTATTAAAAATACAAAAGGCTACAACAAGGTTAAGCAATTGTTAAAAAATAATAATATATTATTTGATTTCATACAAAAATGACTCAGATTGATAGATCTATCCATAACCACCCATAGTCCAAAAAATTACCTACTACAACTCACCGATTGTACTACCCAACAAACTAAAAAAGTAAACATACAATTCTATAAAACGTAATGAGACAAAGAGACCAAGACAAATATTGATTTCATAACTTCTTTAGAACCTCATCAATCCTACACTTTTTCTTGTGCTAGTCCTCGCACTTCTAGGAGGTCTATACTCATTGTCCAGGCTAGAAGCTTAGGTTGTGGCCAGGGATGTCCCATGCGAGAAAGACTCAAAAGAAGAGTTGGATTGAATAGTAGGAACCAAAACCGAATATGGAATGTGAAGATGATTTTCCATCCTATGAACAAGATACATCCAAATTCCTGCTTAGTTGGATGCCCATGAATGCATCATTCTCTTTTTTCCAAGTTCTTATGTCAATCATGTGCCTCGCAGTGTCAATTTTGTAGGAGTCTTGAGTTATGCTCATATTCTACAACTTCTTCTCTAATTCAACCTATGAGTGGTCCAAACAAATACAAGCATTGATGATTTCACTATGCAACTCACCCACCTCTTTCAGACAATATTTGACCCACTTTCTCAATTATTTCAACTTGCAAGCCAAGCATTTGTTGCACTCACACAACACCATCTCAAGCTCGACTTCAAACTACAAAGATGAATGTTGCCTATAATGGTCAAGCCCCCACTTACTAGAAAATACTTAGTGAAAATATCGTCCAAGGTTGCAACCATAATAACAAGACGACTTCTAATTAAGATGGCCACTGCCATAAGGACCACAAACAATAGAGAGGGAAAATATGAGCTTGACTCAAAGCTTGATAAGGGGATCTCCCTTGTAGACTGTGGGTTGCCCAAAAACCAAAGATCAAAGTTAGCTAGACCCCAATGGAAATCATGTGAAATTTTTAGAATAGACCACCTCCTTAAACATACAACCCACATTTACCACTCCACATGATAGCCCTATAGTATATAATATCTTGCACTTTTCCAAAGGTAATAATTGTTGTCTCACATCATCACTTCATTGACATTGGGAGTGGGAATTTCACCTTATGACTACACATGCCTATCAATACTTTGAAACCTTGAACTTCCGAGGGGTGTGTGTGATGGGATATCTCCCCATTTATATTGCATTTCCCACACATCATCATCACACCTAGATTATCTTTGAGATTTGCTTGCTTGTTAAGGTGGTGAAGCACATGAAAGAAAGAGATTTTTTAAAATTCTTGGATCTATTTTTAGGTTCTTCTAACCATTCATGTAATCAAAGGGCTAGCAAGCGCTAATTTTCCTTACACAACTCTTAATAAAATCATCGAGTCCGCCACTATAGTGTCTTCTCTTGCATGTTGGGATTTGAGAACCGAGAATCCTTTGTATAAGGTCCAGATATCTACTTCATTGTCAGATGCTATTCCAAATCCCCAAGAAAACTTAATTTCTAGGTTTCCTCTGGAGTCAAAGGTGACTCCCCCCACTCTTACCATCGCATATTAAGTACTAATTTCAACTATGTAAGAGGATATTAATTACATGAATAAAATTGTACCATCGTACATTCACTATCACATCAATACATATTATAATGTCAGAAAAAAATAGGAACCTAACAAATTCAAAATCAACAACAATCATAACAATAAGAAGGCTCATCCCATTACCATTGAGCATTTCAAATGCATAAACATAAAAATAAAATGTTATCGTAATAATAACACACTAATTTATGAAACAAAACCCTAGCACAAAAATAAAAACCTACTCAAAAAACATGTATTCATTGTTTCAACATGTTTATTATGTGACCATAACCAATTGTCCATTTATCTCGCTCAGACATATGCCATGTCTTATATTGCTAACTATCCATGCTTCCCTCTATTCAACCTTGGATCATTCTTTACACTCTATTTTGCATCTTTAATTAAGATTTAAGCTCCATTCAAACCCTATCCCCGAGACCATTAAATGGTTGATTATAAAAAAAATATATATTATCCTTAATTCAATCCCCCATACAATTATTTATTACACTCCTCAATAAAAGGATAAAGTATCACATCAATGTCCACGTAAACCAATTTGGCTTGTCAAACATGTGTTAAGTGCCTTTGACAATGATGAGAAACCAACTATGGGAAGTCCAACATGTTCCCTCACATGGACATCGTACATGAGGACCTTTACATCCCTTATGGTTTAAACCTTAGTTGTTTGCATGGTCGCACTCCATCCCAACCACCAAGCCACATAATGTTGAATGTTTACATGATGACAAAGTTGAATTTAATCACTCTAAGTCCAAATGTTTAAACTTAGGCCATAAAGACCATACAACATCTATATGACACCTGTATGTTTGGTAACCTCCTCTATAGCATATGGATTTCACACTTGCACATAGATTTTACACTTGTGACTTGCATATGCCTACCAACTAAGGAGGTTGCAATGTGACCCTATTTTGTATTGTGTCCATGCGTGACCCATCCAATCATGATATGATATCTCTCCAAACTAACCTTCCATAATGGATCACCTTCCTTAAGTCCCCCTTACCTTGGCCTAGGTGTGTGAACTCTTAGATGTCTAGTGCTTCAGTGGAATCCTTGGATACCTTCTCTCCCTTTTCCTTTGATCCATGGTCACTAATTTGGTTCACTTTGACCTTTGAGACACTCATTTGGGGTATTTTATGACTTTATAGGTTCAATTGGGGGCGAAAAACCCTCAATTGGGATCATATAATCAATAAGGATGGCTCGCCATGGGTCCATAATAACCCAAATTAATTTTGGGTTGCTTTTTATAGTGTCAAATGATTCAAACCTCCTTAACCCTTATTGACCTCTTAATAGGGAGCATACCATAAGTTCCCAAAGAGAGTATCGTGCTTGTGTTCCATGCCACATGGAACAAAGGTTTTGGGTTTAAAAATCCACGGCTTGGTGTTGTAGAACCCACTATATTCACTCAACATGTGTGATACAACCTTGTTATATGAATTGGACCCTCCAGTAACTAATATAACATATACCCATGCCTTGAGGTCATTCCCTTGCTTATTTATACCTTTCCACCACTCTTTGTAAAGGCTCTTGGATTCTTCTTTCCCTCTCTTGTTATCTTGTAGTGACACACTCAAATTAGTGATACATCTAGAGCTGGGGTCTCTTCCACCTTTTCCATGCTTTTAGGTTGCTTGCACCTACCATCTCCATAACATCTATAATGACCTATTTTGATTAGCTTGGCTCTAACCTTGAAGGCTTGTTGATTCATCCCAGGGCATCTTTGTTGGCATAGTTCTATTCATACCTTGGATTATTCATCCCTACAACCTCAAGGGAAGTTCCATCATAGCGAAGGTAAGGGAGGTATCATCCCCCCTAAGGGCACCTATATGTCTGTACTCAACACTTTCATTGATTTAACTTTTATGGTGATATATCTAGTATTATTTGCACGCACACACAAACACACATATCCTTTTATTGGAGATTGGTTATAAGTTGTGTCTTGTATGAAGGTTGAGCTATGTGTGTACGATCATCTAGGACGTGGATCAGTCTTAGAGACATGTCACATCTCTCTTCTTCAACTCAAGTAACTTCAACAACTACAACAATGAATTTATGTGAGTTCCTTCCATACTTCTCTTTGTCTTTTTCAACCTCAGGGTTTCTAGCTCATTGAAGAAATCTCTAGTAAATTAACTCTATATTGTTACTTACTTTCCTTTGTTAATTTGTTGGTAAAACCTCATCTTAAACCTAAGTGAAGTAACCTAATAATATACAACCATAGATGAACATAATCAAGATCTAAAACCATAATTAACCTAGTTCATCTCCCTCTCTTTTTGTTCCCATCTTTCCTCACCCCAGGGTTTCTTGATTTTTCCATAAAACTAAGTGACAAATCTAGTTTGTCTTCCCTCATATTTAATAGTGTCTATGTGGTAGGTGGTCTTCCATATCCACCTCGCATTATGTGTGGAAGCATGAATTTATTCATTCCCAACATTTTTGCAACTCCACCGAGGAATTCCCATCACATCTTCTTTCCCTTAAGCAAAGGCTTTACCTTCTCATTTTGTCTCCTTCTCCTTCTCCTTTTTCTTTGGACTATGGAATCCCATCCCCACCTCTTTAAACCTTACCCAAGCTATGATCAGACCCTACCTTCCAATTCCACAAACTATGGGCACAAATGTAGTCACCTTGATCCAATTACTCATACAACATCACCCCCTTTCAAGAGACAAGCATTCACAAGAACACCTATTTTTCGTTTCCAAAGACAAGCATGTGCCTCAACAATACACACAAGGTCATATTGGATTCATGCCCAAAACAAAAATTCACACTCAACCAACACCCCCATAAATTATGCATGTATCATAAGCTATTTTTTTTATAACATCGTAGATTGTGGAATATTGAAAAGTAAGAGTGCATCCCAACCTTATCTTGGAGAGGCCAATCTGCCTAGAGACATGGGTCAAATTAACACAATCTACTTAGTCAAACTTGAACATGTATGACATGTTAGACCCAATCAATCTCTTCATTAAATTGCCCATCTGCTGGAGAATTCCATGTGATATGTGATAGGTGCCTAAATTGGCATACTTTTAGCACTCGTCTAATACCCTTTTGCTTACCATTTTCCATTGATCACTTCCTTTCTAATACTTTCCTTGTCTAGTTTTGCCTTACTTATCATTAAGGTACAAATCTTTCCCCATATGCCATTTTTACACTATTCTTGCATATTTCTTAAAGGAACATATTATTGTCATATACTTATACTGCTACACATGAGTAATATAGTAGTTGCAACTCCTCACAGTGGCTGCAATACCTCTTTGCTGCAACTCCAAGTGCACTTTTTGTTACTGCAATTCCAGGCACAATCCAATTGTTGTAACTCCAAGTGCAATCTTCATACTGCAACTCCAGGTAATCATTGCATAATTCAACTGCTGCAACTCTAAACACACTCTCCATTGATGCAACTCTGGACAATGGCTGCAACTCCAAGAATACCCTCCGTTGTCACGACTCCAAGTATATCGTTGTTGCGATTCTCAGTACAAAGTCCACCAACACAACAATAAACACTATAGTCAAAAGTTTTGAAGTGGTCTTCACATAGGAAGACGATAGGAGGCAAGTAGGTGACTAAAAGAAGAATCGATTCCCCTATCGACTCAACACACGCCCGATCTTCACTAAAGTTTGGAAAAATCAATATAACCGGATGAACAATCAAATTCTCATGGTTGTCCATCCACTCCTTGTATAATTTTAGACATTAGTCATACTGTATAAGAACCTGAGCTTCCCTAGAGCTGAGGGGGAGGAATTTATTCTAGTAATCACATTCTATTGTTATTGTAACCTCCAGACTTCTGCAATATAATTCTCGTTCATGCTTCCATTCACATGTTGATGTGTTGTGATCATGTGATTCTGGTTTGGTAGCTCAGTGCCTTATTTAAGGAAGTAGGCCCCCCTCCTTATCCAGGTACTACCTATATATTAGCGTAGGATTCAACCTTTCAGTTTTTCTTATTTAATTTTGTAGTTGTTTTATTTCCGAGTTTGCTGCAATCCTAAAATATGGTAGAACAATCATTGCAATTCATGTGTGATTCATATTCGATATCTTACTAATAAGAATTGGCAAACTTAAACTGTAAATCGACATTGATTCTATTTTTGCAATTTATAATCACACACGTGCTGCAGCTCTTGATTGTTGTCATTTGCATTGCCACTGCTCTCCTGTTGTAGCTCTATTGTTGTAATTTACGTTGTGACAACTCACGTTGTTGCAACTCACGTTCCTGTGATTCCTTTCATGTTGCAACTCACGTTGCTGCAACTTTGCTTGCAATTTCACTTTATTTCGTTTACTTTTCAGTTTGTGACAACTTTAGTCTTCAACTTTACCAAACACTTAATTGTTACAACAAAACAAGATCTTCATTATACTTGAGCAAGTTACGAGTAAATCATAATGTAGATTCAATTTCCACAAGTGTGATTTCAATTTCTGCAAACATGATTTCAATTCCTGCAATCATGATTTAATTCCTACAAGTGTGATCTCAATTTCGCAAGTGTGACTTTCCTTTCCTGCAAGTGCAATATTTACTTCTCTGCAACTTAGGAAATAGTCTAGTTTGGTGACTTACTTAAGTATCTTGAACCCTTGATTTGTGACATTGAAAGTACTACAACCCCTTAGCAAAACAACACTACAACTTGCATATACGGTGCACGACAATTCGTAAGTAAGATATGACCTCATATTGATCATTAAATGTACAATTTTCAATTGTTCACTAACTAATTAGAGAGTAAATGAAAAACCCATCAATTTTGGCATCGTTGCCGAGGAACTATCAAAATAAGGTAGTTGTTGTTTAGTTGTGTGGATTTTCTTTACTACAGTAGATTCAATGTTATGATTTCATTTCAACGATTTGTAGAATGTTTATCTAATATTTGCTATGCCCAAATCTAGAGATCAACAAGGTATCCTTATGCATGTGTTTCTAACTTTGCACCTTGATTACAACTATCTGAGTGGGGTTTAAAAAGAGCTTAGTTTCATTATAGCTCATTCAGTTACAATAGTTTCCTCCTAGCTAGGATAGGATACATTAGAAGTAGATTAGATTTCTTTATGTTTTTACATATTCTTCATCTACATCTTTCACTTGCATAATCATCCATCTTTCACTCTCATAATCAGTAATTGTAGTCGAGCCAGAATCCGTATGGGTATCCTAAATGAAACGGTGCATAGTCTGATTGGGACTTTGTATCGGTGAATACCCCTTACTGTTGTCACGCAATTCCGCCCTGTCAACAGGAAGACATGGGTATAAAAGGGGGTTTGGGTTTGGATCTTTCTCATCACAATGGTGTACACATAAATATTTCATGTCAATTGATCTATAATGGATAATAATATAATTTTTCATCTATTTTGGTACTTTTTGGGTGGAAAAATTGGAGTTGTTGACTTGTAGGGCCCATTTTAGAGGTAGGTCCTGCTTTGGAGAATTGGGCTATAGAGCCTTACAGAGGCTATTTAAGGCCTTAAAATTCCATTTTTGAGGTCAAAATTTCATGAGCATAGCTATGAGCCTCTCAATGTTGTTCTACACTTCAATAGATTTCCAATTACATGAAAATCACCTCAATTGGAGTTCGTACGCAGAAGTTATGCCTCCCATGAGTTGACCTATCTTGTTGACCACCATGTTACCAAGTGGATGCCACATTAGCTTCCATTACTCACACATGTGGAGATAATCACTTGTGAAATTTCAATATTATTCTAGAAGGTCAAAACCCCAACAATAATTAGGGGTTGAGGCATGCAAAAACCCTAACCCTAACCCTAGACAACTATTGGACTATGTTAAATAGCACTATGAAAGGTAGGGGTTCCATTGCTATTCTATTGAGTATTGTTCCATAGGAGATAAAAACATTAAGAGTGGGATATTGGGGGAGATTAAAGGAAGAAGATGATCATGTAGCAATTCCATGTCATCTCCATAGTGAGTGCCTCTTTCTTTGTACTCACATTTCATAATTGAGAAGAAAAGAGCAAAGCATAGGCCTCACTTTCTAATTGGGTTTTTCCCGTATCAGGTTTTCTCAAGGTACATCTTGTGTTCATTGTGTGGATGGTGTGTCATTGCTTGTCTCTTTCATTTTATTTTTGATCTTATTTTACTAGTTTTTGTGCTAAAGTTAGAAATATTAAGTCTACAATCTTCAGTTGAATAGTGCATAGTAAAAAGAAAGTAGAACATTATAAGATTTATTATGAAAAAAATGTTCCAGTGAAATATCCACGACAATTTACAGATCATATTGGTATTAGATAAATTTTTCTTTGGGGTTTTGTGAGATGTTGTATGATCCAAGAATTAGAATAAATTCAGAAAACTATAGCCATGGCAGATAAGTACAATAATGCTCCATGGGATGAGCTGAAAGGTAGATTTTCAAAGCTAGAAGCATAAGTCATTGACATCTCTCACAATATGGTCATACTCATGGTGACTCTAGAGAAAAAAGTGACCCTTTGAGGAGTGTGGCAACTCTAACTCAAACAGTGGATTGAACAAAAAATTTGGAGATAATGAAGACCCATAAAAGGAGTTGAAAAAATAACTAGAGAAAGAGAGACCAAGTTCCAGTGCCATCACTTCTTCTCAAACTCTATTTAAAGTCGACATCAAACCCTAACAAGTTGAGATTCATGCTATTAAGTTGAATCAATGGTTGCAACAATTATTAGTCTATTTCAATTTCCATAATATAGAAAAAGAGCAAGAGATTTCATTTTCTTGACTAATGTTAGAGGGCCATGCCCAAATTTAGTGTGAAATTCACATAGAGATGTTTAGGCTTTAGGGTGAGCCCCAATATCTAAAAGGGAGGTGTTTAAACACCTCATTAAGTCCCAGTTCTACCCTATCGAGTATGAAGAGGACCGATGTATTCATAGGCACTACTTTCAACATAAGCAAGGGTAGAGTGTGCAAGAGTACACCACCAAGTTCAAAAACATGGCCATTGTATTGAGTATATCTCCCGAGAACTTGGACGTACTCCTGAAGTATTTGGGTAGTTTACACAATCATATATGAAGGCAAGTGATGCTCTTTAAACTGAGGATAGTTGACGAGGCTTGTGTACAAGCACAATATCTAGAGAATATGGGTAGGAACAAAGGACAAACAAGAGGTTCCAAATAGAAAAACCACCAAGATGCTTCTAAGAAGGGAAAGAAGAAGTCGAAAGGAAAGGAAAATAAGACCGCGACCACTGTACATCAATGCAAGGATCCAAACAAGCACTATAACCATTGTAATATTTACAATTGCACCAAAGATAAGTGTGGAAGCTGCATCCAAAGTTGAATCCAGAGAATCACAAGAAGGACGTCATGAAGAAGAACATACTAGTCATGGATTCAAGCAACTAGGTAGAGAGGAGTTGAGATGTAGACAAAAATATTGTCTACACCAGAGTGTAGAAGGAGGTGAATCTAAGTAAGGCTCCATCCCAAGGAAAAGAAGGATATGACCAAATTCTTCCATATTAAAATCTAGGTCAAAAAGGAAAAGGTGGATGTTCTATTTGATTATGGTTTGTGGGCCAACCTCATAGCATAAGATCTAGTTAGTAAACTTGGATTGGAAGTTCATGACCATCCTCACCCATATCCATTGAGAGTGGTAAATAAGGATGCATAGCACAAGGTCATGAAGCAGTGTAAGTTTATATTTACTATAAGTTCAAACTATTTTGATGAAGTGGAGGTAGACATAGTACCACTTGATGTGTGTGGTGCAGTGTTTGGAATCCCCTACATGTATTTGAGGGATGCAGTATTCACAAGGAAAGAAAAATAGTACTGCATGATCAAGGATGAGAATTCCTTAATCATCGATGCACACAAATGTAAATCTAAGATCTTTCTAGTAAGTTCTAACCAAGCCAAAAAATTATTCAGTTCTAGCATGAAGTTTGTATTAATTTTATTAAGAGAGAATCAATAAGGAGATGAATAAAAAATATTAAAGGCATCCCTAAAGGGATGTACTAAAGAGTAGAAAAAACAGATGGAGGAGATTTTGCAAGCATACAAAGAAGTGTTCCATGAACCTAAAGGGTTACCACCTAAGAGAGAAGAGGAGAATGAGATATAGTTATTTCTTGACTCCCATTGCCAAACATTGGGTTGTACAAACAATCTATCCTCGAAGTAGATGAAGTGAAGAAATAGTTGTAGCGTCTATTGGAGCAGGGAGTGATTCGACCAACCACTCAACTTGTGGTTCACCTATCATCATATTACCTAATAAATATGGGGCTTGGAGAACGTGTATGGATTGCAAAGCTTTACACAAGATGTTGGAAATAATTACCTTTTTATTTTAATTATCACAATAGATCATCAATGGACTTGTATTTAAAAAATCAATTATATAGTTCAAGAATTACAAAGTTTAAAAAGAATAATTTGTGATTGTGAAGGACACAAATCCTCTTTAGAGCACCAACTCTTGGAGACCAAATC
>ML794474.1:322231-335349 GCA_009831015.1 Picea engelmannii | reverse complement strand
CTAGTTGTAACACCTTCCAATGATAAAAACACCATATGCATGCCAAAGATGATCCTTCCAAGTGTAGCGCCTCACTCCAAGAGCAAATATCCAAGACAAAAGATAAAAAGTGTCACTCTCACAAGAGAGCAAGTTATGTTATTCTAAAATGAGGCTCAACGTCCTCAATATATATCATCCAAATGACCTTGAATTACAAAATAGGTCATTAAAAACAGCCGACAAGGCTGACTTAACAATATTTCATTATTTGTCACATTAAATGCTAAAAATGTCAAAATAGAGCTAAAAAGGGAGACGTCAGGCCCCTCAACATGGGGGAGTCAAAACATCCAATACTTTTTCACTCTTTGTGTCATAAGGCAAAGAACCATTTAAAACTTGGAAGGGGGAACAATGTACCTCGCTTAATCCTTCCTGAGCAAGAGCTTCAAGTATTTGGATATCATCATCAGATGGAAGATCTCCCTCTACATCTTCAGTCTTGAGACATAGGGGATCTGGCTCGTCTAAGCAGGTTTACTCTCTCTAAATGTGCTCCTCGGAGCCTCAACATACTCCTAAGCATCCCTTAGTGTCTGAGTGAACCATCAAGGTCTCTTGATAGAAGTGGAAGGGGCTAACGTCTCTTACTCTTCACCTAAAAGCTATTATACTACTCTAGAAGCCACTCATGACCCTAGCTCAACCTTCGGGGCTTCCTGCTCCTCATCCTCTGTCATTGGAATAGGCTCATGGGACTTCCTGGATGCAAAGTCTTCCTCAAACTCTACATCCTTTCTCACTATTGTCTTCCTTTGCTCTGGAATATAGACCCTGTAAGCCTTTGAAGTCTCATTGTAACCTACAAATAAACCCTTCCTGCTACTTAGTCCTCTGTTCTACCAATATATGGATATAAATTGGACAACCAAAGATCCGAAAATGACTCACCTCTAGCTTCACACCTGTGAATGCCTCCTTTGGTGGCATGTCCTCCAAGATCCTGTGAGGACACCAGTTCTTGATGTAGACTATTGTGTTACATGCCTCCAAATAAACATCAGCAAGTCTTGGTCATGAATCATGGCATTAGCAACCCCAATGATGGAACGAATATTTCAATATTCAACCCCATTTTGTTGTGGGTTGTATGGAATAGTCATCTCCCTCTTGATTCCTACCTCTCGGTAGAAAACCTCGAACTCCTTGGAGGTATACTCACCCCCGTTGTCCGATCTCGCGATTTTGATCTTCTTCCCTTTCTCATTTTCAACTAGAACATTGAACTCCTAAAACATAGTAAAGACCTCATCCTTGGTCTTTAGGAAGTAGATCCAAGTTTTACAAGAGAAGTCATCAATGAAGGAAGCATAGTACATGCTTCCTGAAATCGATGCAACTGACATCAACCCAGAAACATCCGAATGCAATAGGTCTAGAATCTTCTTAGACCTATTCTTATTGCTTGGGAAAGCATCCTTGGCATGCTTGTCAAGCATGCACCCTCTGCACTACTCCATGCTGCTGAATATTGAACTATGGAAGGCCTCTAACTATCACCCTCAGAATATGCAACGCCTTGTGATGCAGGAGCCCCATCCTCACTTTTGTGGTCATTAGTCGAACATTAATAAAATTATCTTATCTTATCTTATCTTTTCTAACCCCTATTACCTGAGTTGTATCTGGGCTAGATACCTTATGAGGACTTGTTGGTTCTTGAACTCAACTACAAAGCCTTTATCCTCCATAACCGAAACTGGAAGAAAAATATTCCTAAGACCTGGAATAAACGAGACATCATCAAAATGTAAAGAGTTACTTGACTCGAGCTGGAAGGGAATAGTACCAAGTTCCAACTCCTGATGTCGGGTACTTGGCATCATCACCAAGCTCAACCTGAACCCATAAGTGTTACTTATTTAGACTAGAAAACAATTGTCATGTTGATGTCATATGATGAGATGCCCCACTATCCGCATACCAAGCATTCCTAGGAACTGTGTGGGTAGAAAGGAAAGATACCATCGAGAAATCCTTCTTGAACTTGGCAGTAAACTCATTTATCTGAGCATCTTCAAAGGCTGCTACTTGCTTTTGTTGTCGCTTCCCTTCACCCTTCTTATCTAGACATTGTGATGCATAATGACCATGCTTATGACAAATGAAGCACTTGATTTTACTCAAGTCCTTCTTTCCTAGTTGTGAGGTTGACTCCTCACTCTTTCCCTTACCCTCGTTGGGTCCTTTACCAATGCCCTTATTTGTCTAATCAAATATGGCTAGGTTCTCTTCACCACCCTTCTTGTTGGCCTTTGACTCCATCAGAGTCTCCTCCTGGATACAGTCATCCAACAACTTTTCAAAGTTAGGAAGGCTCTCACGAGCACAAAGACCTTTGACAAATGGTTGGCAACCTTTCAAAGTTAGGAAGGTTCTCACGAGCACAAATACCTTTGACAAATGGTTCTCATGAAGCTAAGAATCCATTCAATGCCATGTTCATCATCTTTGCATCTACAACCTTCTTCCCAACTACTGCAAGTTGATCATGACTCTGCATGACCTTCATAAGGTAACCAGTGACCGAATCTGATCTGGTCATCTCTATGGATCTGAGTTTGTTTCACAATATCATCTTTATGTTTATGTTATCACTTTGGTAGAGGTTAACCAGGGCATCAAACATCTCCCTTGTCGTCTTCTTCTGAGATATATGAGGGATCAGATGATCCTTTATGGCATCCATGATCATTCGCTTGGCCTTCACTTCCTTCTTCTTGTGAGTTGCCAATTGCTATGGATCTATAGACGAAGGCACAACATCCTTGACAATATACCAAAGATCATTCTCTTCTAATAAAAGTGTAACCCTCACTTTTCATGATAGGAAATTTGAGGCACCATCCAATCTATCCTCAAATCTGAGGCTAACCGAGGCCATCTCTACGATCTAATGCACAAACTCCCATATCTAAAAAATTATCCCTAAAAGAAGTTTTGAAACCCTCTAACATCTAGTCCTTCTTTCTGGTAGTTGATTTACTACTATAAACCCTTGAGAATGTCAATTGAAGAGTCCGCTCTAATACCATATAAATTTTCCAACCTAGGTGATTGTTGTCCTACTGTTCTTTCATTAAAGAACTCAAAACAAAATCTATTTAACAACAAAAAATTAAATATGTGAACATTGCATCAATCACACACTAGCTGAAAAATGAACGGCGGAAGAAATAAAACACATACACATGGATTTCACCTTCAAATCAGCTTTTCATTCCTTTGATCAAAGCTTACAAGGTGACCTCTGCAACGTACTTTGAATCAAGAACTGTACGGTCATTAAATCACCTCAAACAGAGGTTTATGGCCTATGTAGAAGAGGGTACAGCGACAACAATACAGTCTACTCTATTACTGCCTTTCCTAAACAACAAATCACTCTTTCTCCCCTTTCAACATTGAAGCACACTTCAACAATACAATGTATGGCCAAATATGAAGGTGTATGACCAGATCTAAAGATGTATGGTCTATGCATGAAGAAAAGACGACTACATCAGTGATACAGACTACACAACCTACTATACTTGTTGGTCTCTTTAGCAAGTCTTCTCTTCTTCTCTTCCAGATGCACTCTTCCTTCCTCCAACTCTATTGCTCTCTTGCCATGTATGGCATTGACCTGTCTTGTCCAATTTATGCTTTGAGAGAAGATAACTAATCTCCTCAATCCTAGCTACCACCTATATCAATCTTGGGATGTACAACTAGGATTAAATCCTAATCTAAGTCATTAATGTTCTATAACTTCTTGAACATTTCATTTTAGATTCCTAAGACTATTTGACTTCAAAACATAAGACTTTCACTTTTTCTTTTATTCTTCAAGTGAAATTACAAGAATGAATTATTGGTCACCTTTCCAAGGTGGGCACCGAAGAAATGTCTCGAACCATTTCCTCCACATTCACACTGAACCTTTTCAAGAAGTTCCTGCTCGAGCTACCTTTCTCAACACCAAGCACTTATACAACATGAGCCAGATCAGTGATACCTTGTACAATGACTAGTTCTAGGGTCAATCAAGTTACCACGAGGTCACATAGTAGTACGCACCCTCAACACGCACGTGTTCAAAGGTCTAACTAGGACCAAGCCTCTATTACGAATTTTCTCCTTTGGATTCAATTGTTAATAGAATCTTTGCTTACGACATCATCAAAGAGTGTATTGGTGCCTTTTCAATGGTTGTTGTGCGGGAAAGTACTCTCTTTCTAACCTAGAGACGTTGTGTAAAGCTTTTTTTCTTTTTTTCGTTCTTTCTTTCTTTCTTTCTCTTAGACCTCTCTTTAATGTGGGACCTTTCTAGTAGATTCTATCTTTTATCTATTCTATTTTTCTTTCATAGTAGTCTAGTGCACTCCCACGAACTATCATCATTGATTGTAATTCATAGTCCCATCGTCCTACTTTTTGGTCATTTGTTGGACATTAATAAAATTATGTCCTATCTTATATTCTAGAGCTTCTCAACCCCCTCTGAAACCAAATGGAACAGTTGGGGGCATAACAAGCCCAAATCAACCAATTTTCAAACTCTACAAACCATGTGCAGCGACCAACAATGAATAGGGATAAAACAAAGATCTAATCTACAAGCTTAATAATCAATAATCACACAAGCAGTGTAAAGAATTAGAATACACAATCATAAGGAGAATTGACTACTCATTATCATTAACAAAAATATGAATACTTGTACATATTTAGAGTCACATGTTGTAATGTCCTACTCATGCTCAATGGCTAACTCCTACACTCTACAAACACACAAATAAATGTCCATTTTCTAAGGCAAGACAACCTAACCACCCAATCCTCTTGGTCTCCATCGTATTTATTCTCACACTACCTTATTATTCACCTTCCTTAGGTGATTCATTGTCTTTCGACATGGTTATAACTATTGTAACAATCTTCACGCCTTCATGGCGCTTTATTTTTCTTGACCACTTCACCATTGTCCTCACTGTCATCTGCATATCGCTTCATCTTCCACACATGAGTTTCACCTTGTTGACCAATATCTTATCACGTTCATTCATAAAGGGGGTTTTTAAATTGTGAAAAATAAAGTCAATATATTGTAGGTATTGGGGGGGATGTGGGGTCTCAAGGGCTTTATAGGTATTAGGGGGTATAAAAAGGGGTATCTAGTAAAAATAGGGGTTTCCTTTATTGGAAAGAGGTATTGGGAGGGGGGTTCAAAAAAAGGATTTTGGAGGTATTTATCAATATCTAGTGAAATTAGGGGTATTCTTTAATATCCCACGAACACAGGTACTATGTCACAAGTTCACTGAGTGAAGACCCTGTGACCTTCCATGTGCAGTCAACCTATTACCTCCCAATCCTACACTCGAAGATATTCAAGTCCCTGAAAAAAGTGAAACCCTAGAGACATTTAGGAAGGTTTCCCATTGTCACCACAACAACTATTCCTCTCACTTTAGGCCAACTCTCCTCCGACACGAGGTGGGAATCCCCATAAAGCATGTGTAAGAAAAAATGGGACGATGGATTGCCAGGACCCATGCCTATCCGATGGGAAATGGAGGCAAGATCAACATTTAAGAGGGTTTGAACAGTATGCAAGATTGTGTTGTTATGTTGTTACAAACATGCTCAAACTAACCATATGGATTTAACTCAATATGCAAAAAATTAAAAGATGCCCCTTACAAAGATGCTCCTCACAACAAGTACAAGATCAGCAAAGTTGTAATGTGTAACCATGGATTATTATAGGACAGCCACATATGAAACCATAAATGAAGTGGACACAAGTACAAAGCCCTCTTTACAAAATAATCAACCAACAATACATCAATCTTCAAATATGATTTCACTACAAGATCAAGAGAGCCTAGACGTACCACATATTCACCTTGAAACCCTAGCTAGGGCAGCCCTCAAAGGAGAGTGGACAGTCCCAACCAAGAGATTACAGCAGCAAAAACCCTTTCATAAACACAATGATTACAACAATATGAAGGGAGGGTTTCACCTCAACCCTAACGTCTTCTTCTTGAGGCAAGACTACCTTTCTGCAAAGATTATTTCAGCAGATTTGTACAAGTAATTTTCAGCAATCAAATCAACCCAAGAAAAAGAAAAGAAGGATGAAGAACCTCACAATAGAATGCCCCTTAACTTCTTCCTCCCTGGAGGGTAAATCCCATAATTCCAAACATGCCTAGCAAATGAGAGCTCTCTCTTCCTTTTATCAAGCTCCTCCTCAACCATTTTACAATAAAATATTATTGAGAAAATACTAGAAGCCTCAATAGTATAAGGAAAACTCTAGAAGCCTCTAGAGAAAAGTGCTCCTCTAGGAACTTCCAATAAAATATTATTAGAAACCCCAGGAGATTCCTCATCCATGTTTTCTTCTAATAATATTTCTAAAGAACCTCCTAGAAGCCTCCATTAAAATATTCTTAGAAGTATATAGAACTCTTCATAAAATGTACCTTAAAATTCATATGAGACTTCTCTTGGTATAACACTCCTCAAAATCTGCCATGATTCCTCCCTTGAGTCATGAATAGATGCCATTTGTCACCTCCTAAGCTAGAACACTCCTAAAAGCTTCTTTATTATAATGCAAGCCATCCTAGATGCTCCTCCCTTTTCTTGGAAGTGTGAAAAAGGTCCATGTATGAATCATGCCTCCAAATAAGCAATTTTGCCTCATGGAATGTGAAATGCCTCAAAGGTGCTACTCAATGGAAGAATACGCATCAAAATATGTAGAAAGTGCAACATCCATCACCAATTGCATGATATCATGGACTTCTAGCCTCTTTGGGTGGTAACACGACCCTTCAACATCCCTCAACACTATCACCATCATGCGCACCTTATGTGCTTCACCATGCCATGTGCTTCTCATACTCATGTGCCTTAACCTGTCATGCGCTTTTCTCACATGCCTCTGAATGACATACTAAGCCTTCACTTCTATGTGTTTGTGCCCTGTCTTCTATCATGCTTTCACCTAGCCCAGCTAATTTCATTTGTGCAATGTGTTTTCTTGTGCTTTCCTCCATACACAGCTAAGCAACACATGAATCAATCTAATTTAGTGTAATTCAAATGCTAACAGAATTTTACCTAAACCAAGTAATCGTTGGCAATTTACTTAACTTCCTTGAAAGCACCTTGCCATGTATTTCGAAAAGACAATAAAACATAAGAGTTCAGTAAAAGGCCATCCAACTTACAGTTAGTGAAATGCAGGAGGAAACTTAACACCAGCCTACATCCATCTTAGCCTTGGATCTATCAAGCACTAAGAGGGACCAAATCCTCCTTGGCACTGGATAGATTCTGGATAGATTCGGGATTAAGATGGATACAGGCTGGGTTTTTTATTTTAAAATTATATTAGACAGAAATTAGCTGGCATCAGCAGTACACATGGAAGTTCCACCTTAAAGCACAATAAAGCAAACCGAAAATACTTAAATTGAAAGAGTTTTAAACTGACTTACAACCTATGTTAGAGATCTTTCTAGCAATTTCTTTATTGATATGTCCGGTACATGAAAAAACACAGAAAACCTGAAAATTAAAAACCAAATTTAAAATTCTTTATTACTCAGAATAGAAGGCAGCTGAACATCAACCAAATACAAAATAGCTGGTTTTGTCTTGATTCACTATAGCTCTTGGTCCAATATGAATATTATGAATATTAAATTAGAGTGATGGCTAGAAACTTACTTAAAATCCTTGGACCCAAAATAAATAGAAATTCAATCTATGGATAGTCCAAGTTACTCTTTAACATAACACAGCTTCAACTGGACATAAAATTGCTCTCAAACAAAATGCAGAACGCCCCTAATTAAATATCCCTAGATTCATCGGCTCAAAACCGTATTGCACATTAGAACTAGAGAAATTGCTCGAATCCAGGTAGAAAACCTACAACTTCACCGACAAATACTCTGAATTCAGCTCAAAACCGTCTTGCACATTAGATTTAAAGAAACGGCTCAAATTCAGGTAGAAAACCTAAGAATTCTCTGAAAGACACTCTGAATTACTCCCAAACAGAATGCAGCGCAAAGCTGGACATGATCTAAAGACAAAATAAGCTTGAATTTACCTCAATTCATTTGCAAAATAACTTTAGTCTAATAAGAACAATGGCTACTCATTTGCTTAAAATACTTTGCCAGATGTTTCATAAATGACAGAAAACCGAAGATATTATAGGATTACTCTTAAACAAAAAGCAGCACGCAAAGCTAGTGATAAACTGAGACAAAATACTTGAATGGACCTCAATTCAACTGCGAAGGAACTTAAGAGAAACGGCTACCAATTGCCTTCAAATACCGTGCTACATACTTTCGATAAATGACGGAAAACCGAAGAATTTAATCTAAGACGATCTAGGAACAAAATGCAGAGATAAGCTGACCGACTCTAGCTTAAGCTTTAACATATCCGGCATCTTTGGCTATCCTTAATTTTAGTGTTCCGGTTAAAGGAAAGAATTGGCTGTGAATGTCGTTAACTTTAGCGTTTTCTGTGCATAAGATCAGAGAAAGAAACCGCTGCAGAGCAACAAATAAAGAAGAAACAGGCATCAATTTGCACGGTAAAAGAACTCACTTATCCTCGAAAATTCTCAGTCCTGAAGGTCCCTTGCAACACTGGAATACAAACGCAAGCCTTGTCCTTTTATTTCCAAGGGTTTTTGACAAAATATTCGAACGAGCGCCGCAGAAGAAACTTATATTTGAAGCTCGCACATAAAATGTCCCTGTTGCGGTAAAGGCTCAAGACGGAGCTAGCCAGCCACCATTTCAGACTAAAAATTCGCATAGAAATGATTAATGTGACATGTTGATTGTATATCTGTATCAAAAGTCATGTTCACAGAAATCAATGTTGAGGTCACTCTCTGTCGTAGTGTGGCGGGGTCCGCCATATTCGTGGCAAATTGATCGCCGAAAACAGTGTAAAAATGGTCGTGGGTATTCGACATCACCGGATCGATTCCTTTCGTCTCCCAGCAGAACTTTATTATATTATTATTATAATATCAACTAACAGGGAGGGTAATGATTGCGACACGACATTATCCCCAAAGTCAAGAAAGAATTGAACTTGCTCTTTAAATAATTAGTGAATGTGTTCCCCATTTGTTCTTGTTAGTGCAGAAATGTTCGCTTCTCTGTCCCCGTTCGTCCTCGTCACGCGCCACGTCGTCATCCCCATAAATTGAGTCTTTGTCTTTACCTTGGCTTTTTCAAAGACCCCTTTCACATGTCTATAACTTAAAGTGATAAAGGGGTCCAAGTTGTTAGCACCATGCTCTATCCTGTGATCGACACGCATGCATGTTCTCCATCATTATCGCGTGTGGGCGAAGCATGCTTGAAGTTTCAGGTGCGTTTTCACATTATATTTTTAATTTTTATATAATAAAATATATATATATAATATTAATTTGATCATCACATGTTTACTAATCACTGAAACCTCGGCATTTTAGCTCATAAATTATTAGGGCGAAATCTCGATAGTTAAGTTGATAAAAGTGGGCCGTGTTGGTCTTTTCATTAAAGAATTAAGTAAGTTTTGGATTTGTTGTTGAACACTCGTAAATACAATTTAATTTGGTACTAGTCATTATTTAAGCACATAAAAAAAAACATGTACTCGATTGGTTGTGTTAAACATTGAATCTCTTACATAATTAAGATTTAAGATTTTCAAGGTTAATAGAGAAATCCCTTTTTTTTAAATAAATGTTTAGTTGTTAAGATGAATGAAAAAAATATAAGCACATAAAAAGAAACATGTACTCAATTGGTTGTGTTAAACATTGAATCTCATATATAATTAAGATTTAAGATTTTCAAGGTTAATAGAGAAATCTTTTTTATTTTAAATAAATATTTAGTTGTTAAGATGAATGAATATTTTTTTCAGATAAAACTTATTATAATTTAGTTGTCAAGTAGCAATGAGAATAGTTATTGTTATTGTTATCTATGAATGTAGGTTTATTCATCATTATTATTCAAGGAAAACTATACCACTTGAAATGACCAACTCGCAACTTATAAGGAGGCATACTTCCAGTCTTACCAAAGGCCTTTAGGTCTTAGGCCATTAACATGTTTCTTATGTCCAAGGAAGACGAGCTTTTAACTAATTAGAAGTAGTTTTAGGTCTTACTCCAATACCAAAAGGCAGTTTCAGCCTAAATAGTATTCACAAGAAAGTCAGTGCCCCTTGTGGTCATCGTTGAGGCTACCTCCAGTGGGGTTATCTGTTTTCTAGTAGCATGTAGCCCTACTCCCATACATGAGATCAAATACTACCCCTAGTTGTAGTTTAACCTTTTGCCCAAGAGGAAAGATGCTCTAAAGTTTTTCTAAGAAAGAAAAAAATTGTATATTCCATGAAGAAATATACATATTTATGTCCTTTAGAGGGACTACTCGCTTTCTACAACTCTATATTTTCCTATCCATTTACAAACAAAAAAAAATTATCTTTCCTATATTTTGAACCTTTCGCTTCAACCGCATCATAAGGTAAACTTACCATGAGCAATTGCCATCATTCCATATTACAAAAAATATCTCTATTCAACCCTAAACATCCAGAAAAATTATAAAAGAAAGGACATATCATCACATAGATGACCATCGAGAAAGTCCTGACATATGAAAGCTCCATCGTCCAGAGACAAAGCTTATTTTGAGAGTGCATCGACCAATAATTTTAACTATCGATAGATATGAGAAATAGAGTGCCACTCAAACTCCTCTAGAAATGAGTGGATCTACCTCAGTAGAGGCTCAAGACACACCACCTACACCTACAATTTTCCATTAACCCAATCCATCCCCACCTTTGAATCACCAAAAATATGAATTTTCCCCAGGTTTAAAGTTGTTAAAAAGAGCAATTCCCACAAAACAGAAAATTATGCCTTCATATTAGAACCATGGCCTAGAGTGTATCTGACTTTGAAAATATGATCTATCGATATATGCAGCACCGCTCCCACCCCACACTCAGGGGGATAACCCTATCTCGCACCATCGAAATACCCCCATGGAATTCCTTCCACCAACTCAGGCATTTGGGCCACACGCTGTTTTGAAATTCTCGTATTACATTTGAATTTGCCCACTAGTTTTATAGTTTTATAACCAATCCTACAACCACCTCTGGAGGAAGGAATCTATCCTAAAAAATGCACAAATTTCTAGCCCACCATATTAAATAGACAAAAAAACATGGGAGAGAAAAATAATTTTGAACTGCAATCTCATTCTTCCAATAGGTAATCCATACTTCCAAACAACCTGGGAGAGCAGCAACATTTGCTTTGAAATGAACAACAAGATTGGACAAACTTGATGAGAAAAAGAGCATTGCACAAACAGACGATTGAATGACTCAGCCATGGACTTGCACAACAGGCATTTATTCGGCCTGACCCAACCTCTCTGAATACCAACATCCCATGTTAAGAGTTTCACTTTGAGAGCAAGCCACAAGAGAATCCTTATCTTTATAGGTTCATGCATCTTCCATGACGCTAACCACCACCACTTTTTATCACCAAAGAAAGAAAATTGTCACCGATAACCGATACCCAAGTTTTATTGTGTAGTTGCTAGATTATTTATTCACTGACCAACAAAGGGAGTCCTCTACCTCCTCTTGTAGACTGATGAAATTTGACCTTAAATTATCTACCAACCTGCTCCACTCAACCTCCATCTCACCATCTAAGCCCAAGTCTACTGCAGAGAGCCAATCCGACCTACCGACAACATTTATTCCTTGAACTCTTGCATCTTGGAGAGAGAGGATACCATTATTATGGAGGAACAAAACTGGGTCTTCGAATAGCTTATGGACTCCTAATGATCCTTCCCATGGATCCTCTCCAATTCTGATGCTTCTCCCATTTCTAATACGTCAAACCATCGACTCCTCGATCAAGGGGAAAGCGCCAACCAACGCTTTCCAAACAATAGAACCTTTTGTCACAGGTTTTCTAGGGATCTAAAACCATTCTTCGAACAATATACCATCCAAGTACTTGAATTTGAAGATGTACGAAAGTATATATATATATATATATATATATATATATATATATATATATATATATATTTCTAAAATTTTGACAATAAAATGGTTGATTGGTTACGAGGCGAATATATTTGTGTGGTTTCCACCCTTCTATACCACAAAAAATTTAAAAATAATATTGCTTTCGGTATTTTTCTTAAAAATATCCAAAAAATAACTTCGATGCATTTATAGTTGTGTGTTCTGGAATTTCCTTTACGACATAAATACCTAGTTAAGAGAATTGGTTTGTAGTAACATATAAGCTCCAATATGGGTCAATTGGGTCTAGCTCATGTGGTTGTGGGATGGAGTGTTATTGTTAAGGTCCTAATCTGCACATAGGTAGATCAATGTATTCGGATGTAATAAAGGTCAATATTAATAAGACCTTTCAATAAAATAGAATAAGGCGGATGTAAGAAGACCAAATAGAAGCTTCCGCTTCTAGAAGGATCTTCCTCTAGATGTTTCTCTTAATAGACACATTTAGTATAAATAAGGGTCGAGGGTATGAAAACCCTAGCTTGGAGATTATTGTAACAGAGCGTTGCTCGACTGGAGGTTGCCCCCTCAAAGAGGCCTGTGAACATTGCTATCTGAATCAAAGTGTTATTTATGTTGCTATTTCGTATATCATTTCTGTGTATTGTGAAGATTATGCTGGATATTTTACTGTTATTCTGTCATTTCTAGCATTTCATTTCTGTTTTGCATATTTTATATATCTAGTATCTTGCAAGTGGTATCAGAGCACTTTCCTTGGCAGAAATTGTGGGCAATTTTTTTTTCAAGGTAGAGACGTATTCCAGCATCTTTAAGCCACAGAGATATGTCGTTACGCGCATAAACCCGCGGTTGAGGGATTCATACACGCAGGAAATACAAGTGGTTCTTAAGCGCACATCTGTTGGCCACCCTTGTAACCCCTGTTGGTACCCCTTCGA
>ML794474.1:288825-299691 GCA_009831015.1 Picea engelmannii | reverse complement strand
AAACTTTTGAGTGCAAAATGTGTAACACGGAAGAGGGGATGATGTGGGAGTCCGGAAGCCAATTTGTATATCGCGAAAGTCCGGGTGTTGTTTGTAGGTCACGGAACAATGGAAGTGAAATCTAGAGATCGCCTTCCCGGGAATATGCAATTGAAAAAGTGGCTAGGTATGGAATGGGGAAGCAGTCGGTCGGAATCGTGATACAAAATCATGAGTGCAAATGTGAACCCATGAGTCCTCCAACCTGCGCAATTAGACATTTTCGGAAAAAACGACTAAGTAACCAGAAAGAGAAAGTAGATGGGAAAAAGAAAGGGGAATTTGGTTAATTATAGAAGAGGGAAAAGAAGGGGATAAAAGAGAGTGGGAAAATAGAAAAGCGTAGGGCAATTTTCGTAAGCGGGAATTGTTCTCAAACAAGCCCCATTGTTGCAAAACCATCATTTTCTAGTCCAATATTTTATCCACTTACTCGTTTTCTATTGTGCTTGTACCATTAAAAAGGTTGTGAGCAAATGCTTTGTTGAAGATTTGTTTTTATTGCAACTTGTGGGAGTAATTGTGTTCTTAATACATTTTTCAATGCCTTGAAATATTATTTTAAGTATTAAACTTCCTGCATGATGAGTTGTTAGAATTAAAGCTTAATAATTGCATATCTAGAAATAAACTTACTGTACTGTCAACTTGACCGTAAGTATAACAATGACGAACTTGAATTTTAATATTGTGGTTGATTTCATAGCCCCATTTGACTTCATCTATCATATATCATTTTTTTTTCAAAATATTCGCAAAGAAGAAATTTGATAATTTCAATAATAAAGTAAAAGTGCTCAAATAGAGGCCAGGGGATGGACAACTAATAAAATGTTTCCTTTTGGAGTAAAGAAATCAAGGAAGCGAAAGGGAAATAAGAGATCGTTTCCTCAGCAAGGTTGAGATGAAAACAAAACTTCTTGGGTGGGGCCCCAACTCCCGCATCATGAATTAGTGTTGCTATGTTCTATCTGCATTACAAATAAAATTGAATGTTGGTTTGAAACTGTCTGAAATTCATTTATGTTTCCATAGAAGCCTCATGGGATCGACACAATGCATTGTCATATAATTGTTCAATGCTCCATATTATATCAAATTACTTGAGCCAATACAATATTTAAGAATTATGAGACTATTGAACCATGCAAACGAGAAGAGGTGTTAAATCCAGCAAATAAGCACCAACCAAGATTCCAAGGAATTTTTTTTAATAGTAAATCTATAAAAAAAATAGTGGGCAATATATATTTATCCATAAACATTGGATTGAGTTCTTTGCACCGAAGCATTGAACATATTTGTCATAAATACAGGTACAAGAGTTACAAAAAAAACCATGCCTACAATTTTGTGTTGTTCATCTAGTGCGACAACATGCAGGAGCCATCGACAAGCTCTTGAACATGCATACAAAAATAATTACCATGATTTTTTAGGAACTCCTTGTAGTCTTCTCCTCGGAAGGTCAATGTTGGCTACCGAAATATCAATATCACGCGGAAGACCTGAGGTGACAAACAAACAAGAGAGTGGTTCTGCAGTGTAATGATTCTTTGGCTTGAAATAGGTCAACAACACTCATGCTCCTAACATTGGTGACCTAGAGACATTGCAAAGAACCATTGAATTGTACAAATAATAGGGAAAAGGACCTGACAAGAAGAGTTTCCAATCCCCGACCACCACTGCCAAGAGTACGACATCCCACAACATCGCTTCAACGACCCACCCCAGTAAGAAATCAACCGAGAATTCTTCAAACCCAGGAGGAGATAAGAACCCTCCTCACGGTAAAATTGATAGTTCTCACAAGCTTCCTGTGAGGAAGAAGAGAAAAAACGTTGCAGGGAAAGCGAAAGAGCTCGAAACTAAAAGTGAGGACACACCAAGAGATCACCTCCTTACAGTCAAAGACTTCAGGGACACAACCTGCACGAGAAATTCGAGAGGTCCAAATTACTTCGTTCTGGGCGAAAGGGGACCAAGAGACCCCTTTCTTACAGGTAAAGACTTCAGGGACAGAGGCTGCACGAGCAATTCTAGAGGTCCAAATTACTTTGTTTTGGGCGGAAGGGGATGAGTAGTAGGAATATGCCTTGCACCACTGGTAGTTATGGTCATCACCCCCTAAGATGTTAATTGTATATCCAGATAACAGGAGAGTGGTCCCGCAATTGAATAATTCTTTTGCTTGAAATATATCTTTGGGCGCACCAAGAGACCATTTCCTTACAATCAAAGACTTCAGGGACACAAGTTGCACCAGGGACAAATCCAAACCCAATCCAAAACCCTAAAAATTGAAGGAAAGGATACATCTCTAAGGGAAAGGACTGCCATTCGAGCTGAGAGACTCAAACTCTCGAGATGCAAAGTGACTATTGCATTCAACGCCAATTTATTTTCTGAAACCCCTTCCTTTGGTCTTGTCAGGGTCGCCATCGTCGACCCGGGAAGTGCCCCCTATTATGGTGGATTTCAATTTGGGTGTAGGAGTGGGAACAACATCTACATTGCCATCATCCATTGTTGTATCATCGTCCATCAGATCATCTTCTTCTGGCTTGAAATCGACTGCATCAACCTCTGCATCATCCATCAACGCAGGGGGGGGTTCCTTGGAATTCTTTGGCTTGAAATATATCTCTCGGTGCACCAAGGTAACATCTCCTTCTTTGATTCTGGGCGGAAGGAGATGAGTAGTAAGAATATGCCCTGGACCACTGGAAGTTCTGGTCATTATGCCCGAAGGTGTTTACTATATCTGGACAAAACCGCTGTCGAACTGCTGCCATAAGTTAACGAGAATGGTTGTTTGCTCCAGATGATGTTTGAAATGAACATTCAGAAGGGATAATATAACCCTCTGCAAATCTTGTTTTAATGTGCATCAATGGGAAATCTCCTCGAGCCTTTCGTTGATCAATAACAATCTCTACGGTTCGTGCATAATGAGTTGTTACCATTAAATATTGCTAATTGCATACTTAGAAAAAAGTGCGAAGGTGGCGGTGATGACGAAGAGCGATTAAGGATTGGAGATTTCGTGAAGTCGCCAACCGGACGATGCGCGAAAGAGATTCCATGATGCTTGAAATGAACACTCGGAAGGGATAACACAACCCTCCGTAAATCCTGGTTTAATTTGTATTAATGACATATATCCTCGAGCCTTTCGGACATTAATGACAATATTAACAGTTCCTGCAGGATGATCTATTAGCATTAAAGATTATTAATTGCATATCTAGAAAGAAGTGTGAAGGTGGCAGGGATGGCGAAGAGCGATTAAGCATTGGACATTTCGTGAACCCGCCAACCCGCGAAAGGGATTCCAAGAAATGGCCAAGTATGGAAAGTGGTTGGTCGAGATTCAAAATAGGGTCACAAGTTATACTCAGGAGATGTGAGGGCCCGATGGTCAAACTGTATGTCTCCAAACTTTTCACTGTAAAATGTGTAACACGGAACATGGCATGATGACAAACTTCGACGGTCAATTTGTATATCGCGAAACTTCAGGTGTTGTTTGTAGGTCGCAGAACAATGGAAGCACAATGTTGAGCAAGCCTGACCGAGAATCGACGATGGAAATAGTGGCCAAGTATGGAATGGGGAAGTGGTTGGTCGAACTCGTGATATAAAAGCATGAGACATATCCGGAAAAACGACTAAGTAACCAGAAAGGGAAAGTAAAGGAGAAAAATAAAGGGGAATTTTGTTGTCAATTTGTAGATCGGGGAAGTCAGGGTGTTGTTTGCAAGCAACGAAACAATGCAAACACAATTTTGAGCCCGCCTACCTGGGAACCTGCGATCCAAAAAGTTGTTGAAAATGGAACGGGGAAGCGGTCGGCCAGACTCATGATACAAAAACATCAGTGGAAATCTGAACACGTGAATCTGCCAACCCGCACACTTAGACATTTTCCAAAAAATGACTAAGTAACCAAAAAGGGAAAGCAGAGGGAAAAAAGAAAGGAGAGGGCAATTTTCAGAAGCAAGAATTGGTGTTAACAAAGCCCCATTGATGGTCTTAACAGTAACTATGAAGTGCATTAAACAGGTGAACATTCTCTTCAATCAAGGAATAGATAAAGTGAGTCATGCTTATACTTTCCGGGATGTGTTTTCATAAGATAAGCATAAAAAAGCTACAAGAAAATCAATTTTGGGATGTTCAAGTAAAATTATTGTACTATCAGCTTCACCATAAGTATAACAACGACGAATTTTAATTTTAATTTTATGTGGTTGATATGATAGTTCCATTGGACTTCACATAGCATATATCCTTTTATTTCAAAATCTTTCTGAAGATGAATTCTGGTAATTTCATCGATCAAGTAAAAGTGCTAAAATGAGCTACATATTACATTTGCTTCACAGAGCTTACATTAAAAGGCAAAGTAGGTCTTTTATATTCTTTAAGATCGTAGAAAAACCGTTAAGATCCCGAATGTATCATCCAACCATAATTCATAAACCGGGCCCATGAGAACCTTGAACTACAACACGAAAGCACATGAACAAAAGTCTGCTAAACACAAGACAACACAAAACCAACAGAGATTGGGCATTGTATCCCAGCTATAACCAAATCGCCAAATGGGCACCAAGAAATTTGTCGATTACTATTTTACCATGAAGCAAGATCACTATGAACATTTGTTTCTGATAGTTCTATGTTCTATCATTACCAGTTCTAAAAATGCCAAATTTCCAATATTATTGGAAATGTCTCATGGTTCCGTTCAGAGGAGCAAGCCATTTTGACGGTTCAATGGATGGACCTGATTTATTCATAGTTGGATACTTTGTATGGGGTTTGTCCTCATGCTTCTCATTCCTGGACTGAACAATCTTATGCACTTCTAGTTCAATTTTCCATCGCACTGCAAAAATCTATTCATATCCTCATTGGGTAGCATGGACAGATACACATGAGATTATTTCGTTTCCTGCCAATGCTTGATATGATTTTTATTTTTTTTGGTTCAACCAATATGCAGTATGGCATTGTCCTCATTTAATGTAAATTTTCTATGGATTCGAAAGTCGTGTAGCATGTAGACACTGTTTGCCTTTTTCTGTAGGTATACTTCATATGGAAATTCTGCTAACCCATGAGGCACATCTTGTAACAGAGGTTGTCTAATTGTACAATGTACGATTGTGTTGTTGACGGTTCAGATGGCAGCATTGAGGCAATGTCTATATATGTAAGGGAATTTTTTATTGCATCGTAGACAATCAATTGTACCATCACTTATGAAAGCAGAGGCAGAAGTAGGAGTGTTGCATTTGGCACATATAGGCTTGAAGGGGTTCGAGTACGCATTGGCTGCAACCAAAACAACCTCAACCTGGGCATGTGAGCATAATAGTTAATATATTGAACAATATAATACAAAACTGCACAACGAAAAAAACTGCAGAAAATTGGTCAAGGCAATTTTTATGAGCAAAGTGTGGATGGAATTGTAGATGTATACGCACAACAGTTGTCAAGCTAGTTAGTTTCTTGAGATCCCATACTATGTCTGTTCACAATTATGTTACAAATGTTGTTTGGGTTGCGCGAAATATCATTTCTTTAACATCTCTTTTCTTTGTTATATTTTTGAAGAGCATAAGTGGAAATTGCCCTTTATGTAATTGTTGTTCCATTGAGGAAAAAAAATTTGAATAGGTGTCGAACAATTGCAGTTGCAACATGGAACAATGTAATAGTTGTGTAACATAATTGAGATATGTGAACATGTGAAATTAAAGGACAAAACTGGATATGGAGAATGGTACCATTGCCTTGTCGTTGTCCGACTCTCCATCTTTTATATGGAGAATGTGTTATGAGCCAAGTTTTCCCGCAAGTGTGACAACTGGACCAATGGTTACGATTGAGTAAGTGTCGTTGCTCTGTGCAAGTTGGCTAATTGTTGTGTCCGGTACGAAATGATATTCTGAACAAATCACGAGAATTTTTTCCACAATACTTGTTTCATTGAGCGATATAATTCGATCACAATCACCACAGTCATATACTATTTTCGACAATATATTAAAATCTGTAATGGATATCCCATTACCTGGAAATATATTTTTTGCATGTTTATGGACAAGTTGTGTAGGGAGAGTCAGTGTGACTGTCATCATGGCTTCATTGTTTGTCATGTTAGCATGTACAATACATCTAGTTTTGTTTGCCTTGTGCAAGTAGGTGTTATACATGACCATTATGTCCCCGATGAACACTTGTCCAGTTCGACGACTGTTCAAGCCTTTTATTGATAGTATATTGGGTGTTATAAGTTTAGACCTAGTGACATTTTTTGAACGGGAAAAGTAATGTGAATGGTAGTCAACATTTTTTTTTTTTTTGGGCATAAATGTACAAGTAGACGCACAACTTGGATGAAGTATGCATGCCAGAGTTTTGTAACCAGATCTCTTAGTTTGCAGAACTTGCACTATGTTCGGTGTTTCACTTGCGCTCATCGATACTTCTTGTGAACTGCAAAGTATGTGTTGCAGATGACATCAACATATTTATCATGGCATAGATGAATAAATAGCTCAGGATATTTGTTTGGTAAACATATCAAGAACACAATGTATGAATCTTTACCTTTGGCCTTGTCGTTCTATTAATGTTTGTGATGATTGACTACTCATTCCCATGTCACGGTCCAACTTTTTCTGATGCAAGCATGTGTACATGAACATTAGAAGGAATAAATAAGCATATGCATTGTATATTGTCCATAATTGTTCTAAATGTCAAATATAGGCTCGAAGGAGATAGAATATGAAATAGGGTGTCAAGGGATACTCAAGAAACATGAGGACCTGATGGTCAAATTGTAAGCCTCAGAATTTTTGACTAAAAAATGTGTAACACGGAATAGGGTATGATGGGGGAGTCCGACGACCAATCTGTATATCGCGGAACCCTCGAAGCTAGAGGCAAAATTTTGAGCCTGCTAGCCCGGGAACCCACAATTGAAAAAGTGGCTAAGTATGGAATGATGAAGTCGTTGGTCGGACTCGTGATATAGAAGCATTAGTATAAATATGAACCCGTGATTCCGCCAACCTGCGCACCTAGACATTTTCGAAAAAAAAAATGACTAAGAAAAGCAACCAGAAAGCGAAAGTAGAGGGGAAAAAGAAAGGGGAATTCGGTTAAGTATAGAAGAGGGAAAAAAAAGGGATAATAGAGAGTGGGAAAATAGAAATGGGAGGGAAATGTTCGGAAGCGGGAAGTCTCAACAAAGGCCCATTGTTTCCAAATCATCATTTTCTAGTCCAATATTTTATCCACCTACTCGTTTTGTGTGTTTGATTTACTATCACAATTGGTATACCTTTTCGAAGATTGTACTTCAACTTCCTCTGCTGTGGCATACAAAATTTCATCCTCTTGTCCAACTAATCTGTTTCTTTCAATGTAGCAATGTAGAAAATACAGTGGACATGAAGGTAAGTTGGTATGTAGAAAGACATCTAAAAAATAAATACAGTTCTATTTATTTCAATGTAGCAACACAAAGAATACAATTGACATGAAGATAAGTTATTATGTAGGAAGATATGTAGTATCTACATACAATAAATTAGGTGCAAAACAATAGAACAAATATACAACCAACAAATGAAATACAAAACAATGGAATATGAAATAAGAGTAGAAACATGCACCTTTGTATCTCGTCTTCTACATTTGTGGTAAAGAGTCCTTTGTCTTCTCCAGTTATTTTGTTTGTTTCAATGTGGGAACACACAAAATAAAATGAACATGAATGTAATATGGCACGCAAGGGAAAACATGTAATATGTACATGCAGTAAATGATAATCAAAGGAATAGAATAAAAGAGAGTTAGAAGCATGAACCTTTGTTTTTTTTGATCCATGGTTGTGATTATATGGAATTGTTCCTGGCCAAAATATATTACAAGCCAGAAAATATTAAGAAGTTGGATGGTCGTAGCTGAATGATTTGGTTTTGTGTAAAAAAGTATCGAGATATGCTTTGAGACATGGAAATATAATTTTGTAATATCTTTGATGTATATTTCATAATTCAAGTACAAGACAAATTGTATCGTGGTCAAACCAGTCTGTGTATAAGATAAAGAGGCTATATTTTGATATGGGCACATTTCACCATATATGGTCAATAAGTGTGTTTTGTACATGTTTTATCTTAACCGAAAGAAAATGGACATTGTAATTGCACATGTAGTTTTCCAATTGTTTTGTTATAGCACTATTTTGTAGCATGTCAATATTGAAGTATCCTAGAATGATAATAGTTTCGTCCAGATGTAAATGGTGTGATGCATTTGAGAAAACATTCATTATGTTAGTAATGTTGCACGCATAGAGGCATAGAGATTGAATATTGCAATTTGCAATCCACGGAATACTACTCTTGCTAGCACCATCTCAACATCTTATTCTTCTACAAGAACATTTTGCAAAGGCCTGTAGGTATGGTTCAGAGTTTGGAGAAAGAATTGGAGCAAAATTTAAGATCAAGAGGGAAATATATGCCAATTTTGTGCAATTTTGTTGCAGCCTAGGCACCGTTGTACCATACCTATCCCTTCTACATCTACCTGCAGTTTTCTTCTACAAGAACATCCTACAAAGGTGATAAGCTTGACATCGTATTTTTCATGCGAAAGACACAGGTTCGATTCCCATACATGATAGGCAAGTATAGGATAGGTGCTAGATTTCCACTTCGTCACACATGGTAAAGGATCGGGATTTGAAATGCTAGAAAAAATGACAGCCGAAGTTGTGCACACGACATTGGCATGCACATAGTGCAGAGCCTTGGGAAAAAATCGGAGGAAAATTTAAGAGCAGGAGAAAAAGATATGCCAACCTCTATGGAAAGTCTGCAGGATAAGAATGATGAATAAATACTTAAACATTCTTACTTGCAAAATGCAAAGAACGAACAATAAACAACGAATACGAATGAAAGTATGCCATTGAAACTTACTTGTTAATGATGAACGACAGAACCGCAGGTCCAATTGCAGGTGCAAGACTTGAACCCTCCAAAGTGCAAAAACAACTCCAACTGCCGGTGCAGGACCCCAACCTTGCAAAGTCGAAGCAAACAAAATAAAGTAGCAAGCAACAAACCAGTGAGCAAGCACCAACAGGTCCAACTGCAGGTGTAGGACCTCAACCTTGCAAAGTTGAACCAAACAACAACAAGCAATGCATTCCAAGAATAGAAGAAATCTGAAACATATGATGACCATGCGAGTGGAAATACTTAAACATTCTTACTTGCAAACTGCAAACAATAAACAACAAAGAGCGAATACAAATGAAACTATGGTATCGAAACTTACTCGACAACGATGAACGACAGAAGTGCAGGTTGAATTGTGGGTGAAGGACTTGAACCCTACAAAGTGAAAAAATAGTTCCAAATGCGAGTGCAGGACCCCAACCTTGCAAAGTTGAAGCAAACAAAATAAAGAAACAAGCACCAACGGGTCCAATTGTAGGTGTAGGACCTCAACCTTGCAAAGTTGAACCAAACAACAACAAGCAACAACCGACGAACCAACGAACCAACAAACAAGAAGCAACCAATGAACCAATAAACAATATATGTATCTTCAATGATGACTAAGTTGCATTCTAAGCATAGAAGAAGTATGAAACATATGATGGCTATGCGAGTGGCGGTGGACAACAATATTGTCCAAATTCACTACAACATTGGATGGAAAAATTCGAGGAAAAATGTACTGTGAGAAGCCTATTTAAGTAAACATGTAGGGATGTTAGGCCTATTTAAGGGCCTCACACTATGCAGACATTCAAGATGTCAGGCCTGTTTAAGGACCTCGTGCTATGTAAACATTTAAGCTGCCAGGCCTATTCAAGTACCTCAAAAAGAGTGTCAATGCTCAAAAATTTCGGTATGTAAACATTTTAATACAAATAGAAATAATAAAAACATTAAAAAAGAGCGTAGATGCTCAAAACTTTCGGAATGTAAACATTTCAATAAAAATTAAAAAATTAAAAAAGAGCGTCGATGCTCAAAACTTTGGATATCTAAACATTTACAACATTGGGAATAGTGAAGCTGGCAATAAGACTTTGAATCTATTCTCCAATGAGATGATGACATATAAGGTTTTTTTTATTATATAAAAAATAATGTTTTTAGTTCTATAGTTCGAACAATAGAGATGATGCGAAAATTTATAGTCAAAGGACATATTAATATGAAGTCAATGAATTATCGATCGCTATAGTCCGTCTACGCCTTCGGTCGTAACTAATATCTATCTTTGTTTACAAATAAAGTCTTATTTATATTTGATTGAATGAATACTAACCTAAATCCATCCTAACAATCAATTTATTAAATCACATATCTATACACATCAAGATTTATTAAAATTATCCATCTTAACACATGATTTATTGATATTTAAATTTTAAAAATCCAAAACTTACATGGTCTTTTCTACTTTAAAATTGCATGTAGGCTCTTTCATAATATCGTACTTGTATGTAAATAAATAATCATAAGAAAAAAAAATTATAACCATGCCACTCATTGTAATATTATTCTCTATATTTGTTAAACATTATTATATTTTTGTATTATTAGTCCCTGCCATGGGACTATAGCAATGAGTTTGCTTTTGATGTGATATTAATTTGCCTTTTACCATAAATTTGTGTATGCAATGTAATGTATAACATAGGAAAACAAATATATATTTTTGGATATAATAAAAATATTTGTGTTTCTCATTTCTAATTGGTTGATA
>ML794474.1:260115-288103 GCA_009831015.1 Picea engelmannii | reverse complement strand
GAAAATTCATGTTTTATTTCATTACTTTGTAACTTAAAAAATAATTATTAAAAAAAATTATAATTATATTAAATAAATTTGTATGAATGTACAATTAACATTTTATAAATTTAAGTAAATATACAATTAAAAATTTCTTCTTAATAGAGTATAACAACCAGTGATAACTATGTCCATTGTTAATTGACAATCTAGTTATGATACATTTTGTCACCTTAAAAGAAGAAAGTTAAACATTTATATATAAAAAAATTAACATGTAATTAACATATATTTTTTTAATTTATTAAAAATAATAAATATTCTTCACACTATATTCCTTGTCACTCACAACCTTATCAACAATTAATAACTCATTAAGACAATTAATAACTCATTAAGATAAAAACATGTTATAAGTGAAATTTAACCAAAAAAAAACATAGAATAACATTTCATCTCCCTAACTATTTAAACTAAACTTAATTAACTAAAATTTAAAAAACATAAATAAACTTTAATCTACTTATAATAAAAATTAATAAATCTTAATATAACATTAACTTAATAAAAAATAACCATTTTATTTTATACATTAAACTTTTCCCACACAGTCACTTAATAAGATTTAATGCTCCCGTATAATCATTTTGTATTTAAAAAAATTCTAATTATCGTTATTAGTAATTACCAATTAAATTTAATAAAATTGCATGCTTATTATAAATTCCGTATAATCATTTTGTATTTAAAAAATCAAATTATCATTATTATCGATTGATTAAATGTAATCAACGGACTCTTAAAATGCATTATTTACGTGACCTTTGATTTTGGAACGAGTAATCGATAACTAAAGACCATGTTTTCCTTTTAGGATGATTTTTATCTTTGAAGCTCAAGTTCCATCAACCGTGTAAAACTATTTTCAAAATAAACTTACTTTCAAAAGATCACAAGATGTAGTTTAAATAATTTAACCATCATGACTCATTAAAGAAATATTTTGATTACTTGTTATAAATGCAAAATGAAATAAACAAAATATATCAGGTGATAAAAGAGAGAATGAGCAAAATAATGTGTGAAGAGTGTTTGATTGTTTCTTTGTTTTTGTTGTAATTAATCTTTCATTATAATTGGTTGTGGTAAGTATATGACTAGCAAGATATTTTAAATGGTAGGCATTTTTTTAGCATGTGATCTCCATATGGAAGTGTTTTTGGATATCTCGACCCTTGCCAAGTCACAAGTTTTTGCTAGTACTGGCTTGTGGGTTGTATGTACTAGCTACACACAATTTTATGGTTAAAAAAAGAAAGAGATCTTAAATGGCTATCTTATTACGTTGTAGCATACCCAACCATCCCTATACACTATCAGGATGGTGAGGTACTTAATATTTCCATCCTCCAATTCAAAATTTTATGTTGTGATACCATATTCTTTTTTATCATGCTTTTAATAAATTAATGCATGCAATATGACAAGTAGGCATCTGCAATTATCATGAAAAGATTATGCAATCGTCATTAAAGCATTCACAATTACAAGTGTAGAATACTCATGCAACATAACAACATTTAAATCCATAATCTGCACAATGTTAACTCATTATAAAGATAATGGACCATAACAACTATCTTTATAAAAATAAAACACCAACTAGCAACAAACGTCAAACGTTCCACCCAACCATAGGCTTTGTTGCACTTAATCTTTCTACAACAGGCCACCCCCAAGCTGGGGCTATGAGTCCACAAGGACAATTTTCTCATGTGGTTGGTCTAAGCCTCTCACTCTGTCCAATTCCCATATTTTCACAATATGTAAATGCCTACAACAATCCCAACTCTCCATCTCTATTTCCTCTTTATCTTGCACTACCCAAAGAAGGGGATCCCCTTCTTCGCAATGTAGTCCCTCGAGCTATCCTACTTCTCTCATGGGCTCCAACATAGATTGGCCAAGAAATATCACCGTCGGGAACTCAAGGGATTCTCAACCGTGGTTAATTTTCCTCAATGGCATTAGTTTTCCATGCACATAAGCATAATTTCTCACATAATTCTCATAACATACATAACTAACGATCTGTTACAACCATGGTAGTTGCATAGGCCCTTCCCCAAGGCTTCCCATAGAATGATGGATAATCTTCCCTTGCATAACCAAAATCAAGGAATATGTATGCATGCTTACAACTCACCATGTGGCTCCCTAAGAAGCCCATGTAACTCACTTGCCCCACTAACTCCAAGGTGGGTATGACAGAGGATGACATAAGCAAGAGACTCTAGGCTAGGAATAAAATAATATATTTTGGCTTTGGCCCCTTTGAGCTCCCTAAGCCCCCCCTTTCATTCCTCTCTTGTGGAATCATAGCCCCCCCTCATGTTCTTGTCCTTCTTCATCTACAATCGGTGATGCATTTTTATTATTAACTTTCAACATATAATTTTTACATGTAACATCACTTGGCCCTCAACCATTCATCGTATATACAAATGAACATTTCTATCTAAGGATCAAAACTTGGGTGTTACATTCCTCTCCCCCTAAATTTTGCATTGTCCTCAATGCACATCACCATACATATATATACAACAATTTTTACATCAAAATTTCAAAATAGATGCGGGTATGCCTCCAACATTGCATCTTCCAGTGCCCATGTTGCCTTTTCAAGGCTGTAGCAAGTCCTTTGGACCTTTACCTATCCTATGGAATTGTTTCAAAACACCATGACCTCCATGTCCAATATGCACACTAGTTGTGCCTGGAAGTCTCCTTCGAGCTCCACCTAAATCAAAGTCCAATAAATGCATGGCTTGGATCATGCACATACTTTTTTAAAAATGATACATGGAATACATTATGCACTTTCATGGAAGTAGCCAATGAAAGCATGTATGCAACTAGTCTTATTCTATCCAATATTGTGAATGGACCACAAAATTTGACTACCACTTTGGTGCAGCTTCCCAACTTCAAAGAGCTCTTCTTTGGCTCCACCTTAAAAAATACCTGCTCTCCCACTTTAAATTCTCTAGGTATCCTGCCTTTATTTGCATAACTCTTCTGTATGTCTAGTGTTTCCTTCAAATTATGTTTAATCTTGACCATTTTTTCTTCCATTTTCTTGAGCAACTCTAACCCAAGTACTACTCTGTCTGTTGGATTGTCCCAAGTCACTAGAGTATTGCATTTTTTTGTCATATAAAGCTTCAAATGGACTCATTTTTAATGAAGCTCGATACCCACTATTATAGGAAAACTCAACCAAATACAAGTAATCTTCCCATTTGGAAGGCCTATCCATCACATACTTTCTCAGCATGTCTTCAACCACTTGGTTAACTCTCTATGTCTGCCCATTTGTTTGTGGATGATACAAATGATAGGCTATACTAAAATTCAGATTTGTGCCAAATCCTTTAAATAATCCCTCCCAAAAGTTTGAAGTAAACTTTGGCTCTCTATCTAAAACAATTGTCTTAAGTACTCCATACAACCTAGCAATTTCATTCATATAAATTTCTGCAATATTCTTTGTCTTATGAGTCAATTTAATCGGAATAAAATGAGCATCGTTTATTAATTTATCCACTACTACCATTATTCAATCATGTTTCCTTGTTGTCTTAGGAAACTTGGTGATGAAATCAATGGTTATTACTTTCCATTTCCACTCTAGAATTGACAATATTTATAGCAAACCTGTTGGGTATCAATGTCCAACCTCTTTGGCATTCCATACATCTAGCTATGTAATCAACCACATCATTTTTCCTTCCTAGCCAAAAGTATTGGCTTCTTATTGCTGCGATTGTTTTTATGTATAAAAATTAGGAGCATACACTTTATTTTTATGTATAAAAATTCCACCTTCCAGCTTGTACTCTTTATATTTATGTTGTACATTTTCCTATTGTAATCCTTCCTTTACTTGTAGCTAACGCTCATATGAGATAATAGSTTATAAAATTGTGTTCTTTAAATCTAATTTACACATGCTAATGGTTGTAGCATGCATTACATGCACCCTCATGTTGAGTGCATCAACAACCTTGTTCTCTTTTCCTTTAATATGTTTAATATTGTAACACCATGTTTTCMTCATGATTGTAATCATGTTAAGGCTTCATATAATTKTGATTAGGAAGCCTGCAATTATGTTGTGATTATTGAAAACACCATGCAGTTGACTAAGAGGGAAAAGCCTTGAAAGTACTAGCCATGATATCACATGTGGAATTGATGAAGTGGGTAGGTGAGGTGGAGATGAGATGTTTTAGTGGAGAAAATAGGAAGCTTGTTTAGCAAGCTATCTTATACTTGCAAAACATGAACACACACCTACCAACGTACATAGATCGGTATGAATCCACGTCACCAGTTATGGAGGCCAGATCGGTGCTTGAAGCAGTTAATAACCGCTAATAGTTTTGGTCTCTTGAAGAAGGCAAACGATCAACTAAAGGAACTAAGGAATAGGACACCAAGAATTTTCCCCTTTAGGAATTCAGACTTCAGACACTAGGTCACGTCTGACAGAAGCCACGCGAATCCCAAGGATTGGTAGAGGAAGAGGCCAAAGGTGAAAAAAATCACCAAGAGAGGGAGAGGAGACAGTAGTAGTGGAAGAGGGAGCACATAATTCATAGAGGAGAATACCTTAAAGAAGAGGAAGCGAGCACCAAACCCATAGGATGATGATGCAGTGAACATAGGTGTTCATTGGTGCAGATTGAAGAAGAGAAGGAATTAGTGAGATTTCTTTGAAGAAAATAGGAAGCTCGTCTAATATATTGATGATCACCCTGAAACAAAGAAGGCCTAGATATAGACTGGAGCAATAGAGGGTCACAACTTGGTACTAACTAAATGGAATCTGACACTGGTTGTTGATGTTAGTGGTAGCATTAGAAAAGTACTTTCGCATTGGCATGTGTCTAGCATGTGGAAGTCGTCGAGAATCTTATAGTCTTGATTCTATTTTAGTTAAGAGGAATTAATTAAAGTAAAAATGTTTTTATTAGTGAGTTGAGTTATTTAAGGAACATGCTTAGCATGCAACATGCAATCTAAATATTATGTGAGTGTGAGAAGTAATCTCAACCGTAGATAACTTTGGAGATTAGAAATAGATTGTAATTCACGATCATAAAAGCAAGTCTAGGGTGAAGGAGGAAGATACTTGTGTTGAGGGAGTCGACATAGTCAGGACTTGTATGAGATACACTTGTGAGAGACTTTGAGAGGAAGCCACTTTGGTGAGAGACCAAGGTTGAGGATAGAAAAGAAAGACTTTTGCTAGTGTGAGGAGTGTAGAATAAAAGAAGGACTTTTTACACTAGAGTGAGGATATCTCGCAGGTTGGGTGAAGATATTTCATCCAGGTATTGGTGCAGAGAGGGTTGGATCACAAAGGACTGTGAATCAAGATCTTGGATAGGTAGAGAAGGAATTCCATCTAGAGGTCATACAGGTCAAGGAGAAGAGAGAGCAGAGGCAACCACAGGTGGGTTTCAGAGGATAGAAGCCAAAGCAAGGGGTGTGCCATACAAAATTTTCCATACGTGTACGCGAGTCTCAGTGGAGATAGTCGTGTACGTACGTAGGTTTGTTGAAGGATAGTCATTTACACCTCAGGAAGCATGTTGTTCAATGGCTATACAATAGAGAAGACTTGTCCATGTTTGTTTGCAGTGTATATTTCTCTTAGTGGGCCATTTTACCTATTACAGGGGTCCTGATTTGACCTTAATAAAAACATATTGGAACTGGTTTTCCCTCTGTGGTTTTTCAAGGGGTTTATACCATATTGGTGTCTTGTGTGTGAGATTTGGTTTCCTAGTTTATGCTTTCGTTGCATGTTTAGTTGATTACTCAATCGTTCTTTTAGTAGATAAAGTGATTTTATTTTGAGAAAACTGTCGAGTGTTGAGTAGAGGATGAATATCAACATGGTATTAGAACATATTGTTATCACACAAACTGTAGGTTGGGAAAAGCTTGAACCAATCCACTAGATGGTGATAACGGTGGGGGAGCTTACCCACTGTCACCTCAGATAAACCCTCCCTCACTTATGTGAAGGAGGAATCCAACACAAGGGGGAGTCCTCGGTGACCCTAGGGGGAAATGAAGTGGAAAGTGAGAGTATGGAAGTGAAGCCCCTATAGGTCAAGATACTAAGTAAGAAAAGTCTTGATAACGAGTCTTGAAGATGGTTTATAGTTTCCAAAGTGCTTGAGTAGTTGCAGAAGATGTTTGTACCTGCCCTAGACACAAGAAGGAAAACGTATACAAGCTCAAAGTTAAGTAGACAAGAAAGTTAATCTTTCTGTCCCTAATTGCAGAAATAAACAAGAATATAAATCAGAAAGGAAAACAACTAACTACTGCAGATTTAACCACTTAAAGCATCAAAGATTGGTTGAGAAATGAAGCATAAAACATGTAGATAAATTCCCAACACTTTAGCACAAACTTTAGTGGTATTAGAGGGTTGTTAGAAAACGTTTTTAGAGTATATTTGTAACAGCCAAGTGGCTGTAGAAAATAATTGCTACAACAACAAGTTTTAACCACCAAAACAAGCAAGTAATCTGACCAAAAGTTCACCAATTAGCAATAGAATGATAATAGTGGTTTACTAGCAAATTTCCATGGTCAAATTGCAAGTTAAATTCAACAATATGAGATGATTTTTTGCAGCCCTAAGGCTGTAGATTTTAGTTAGCTATATCCCAAAATCCACTTGACCAATCTAGACACCCTAGAGGCTTTAGGAAGCTTAAAGCATCAAGAAAAGATTCCAAATTGAACAAAATCAATATCTCTCAAAATTATGTTTACCAATGCAAATGATTTATTTCTCCAATGCAATAAAATATTAGTGCCTTGCCAAATGGGTTGTGGAGTCTTCTTGTATTAGGTTAGGACTAATAACCTCAAGGGGTGAAATCCCTTTTACTCCCTTGAGATAACAACCCTAACAAGGTAAAGTCTAGGAGGGTGTAAACCCTTTTACTCCTCCTAACAACCTTTGCAATAGCCGTTACAACAAACAATAATGATAAAACTTGGTGGAGGTTGTAAATCCTTATACTCCTCCAAGGATCTAGCCAATAACAAGCATGGAAGAAGAAAGAAACCTAACAAACTGTAGATTTTCCTTACCAATTCCAAGAAATTCCAAGGAAAAACCATAATTACCAAGCAATTTTCATCACCAAAGAAAAGATAAAGAGCCTCCAAGAGTAGCGCACCACTTCACTTCATTAGACAAGATAGAAAACATATCACACAAGAGAAAGAAAGTGAATTTTCCCAAGAGGGGCGCAAATTTCAGCCAAGTAGTTCTCTCACAATGGGAGAACTATGATAAAAAAATAAATAGAAGTGATCTCTATTTATACATATCCTCTTAAGAGTGTTTGTCCACTTATCTTTAGGGTAAACCACAAAGTAAGGGGTCAACAACCATTACGTTTCCACTTTAAAAAATTAATTTGACTTCAATTCAAATTTAAATTAAAAAAATGCACATAAACAAACCCTAGTGTGATGTCATCCCTCCAAAGGGTGACATTTTAACACTTCTTGCAAATCGTTGGAGTGGAGAGAAGAAGTCATTGGGCCTTCTAGGGCCTCCCACTCATGCGCTAGGTCTTCATCCTTCAATCCAATCCCTCTTCAATCAAAATGTGTCAAGTGTCCATCTTCACCACCAAAAACCCTAGTTCATGCATGGTGTCACCCCAAAAAATGGCGCTCTAGCCTCCAAAGGTAGGTCGTTGGGGTGTTGAAGAGATAGGAAGAGTTCTCCAAGGTGCCTTACAAGCCTACAAAGGTTGTCATCTTTGTCCAGTGTGCGAGCCATGGTATCCAACATGTGGGATTCAAGCTTCAAGGAAGCCCAAGCTAGGCTTGTTCTTCCAAATCTGTCCACCAATCAAGGTTCTGCAAAGACGATGAATGCGCCCTCCAAGGATCTCAAGTCAGATGCATCATGACAAGTAGATCAAATCAATAAAAGAACCATCTAAGCATGTACATCCAAACCACCTTATAAAAATAAACAAGTGCTTAAAGACCCTATGCAATTTTCCAAGTTTAGGTATGGGAGGGTTGACAAAGCGACCTATTGGGTGAATCGTACCTCAAGTTTAGGGGTGTTTCCCAAGTGGGCCCATCTCTAACACATGTGGACAAATTGACATGGATGGGGGAAAGAATCTTGGGTATGGGGTTCATGACATTCAATGGAATGCAATATCTCATTTATGGGTGCCTTTGTAGAGGGTGTGCTACACCTTCATTTTCAATGCAACCCTTTTCCAAGCCCTTTTATTGCCTTTTGTCTTTTTAAGATGTTTCCAAGTTGAAGCTAAGCTGAGGCTTCTACATAAGCATGAAAAACAATTCCCACCTTGACTCTACCTTGGTCAGATCATGCTTCCCTAAGTTGAAGTCATGTGTGGGGCTTCTACCTAAGCATGAAAAATAGTGGCCACACATGCTCCATCTTAGTTGGCATTTTGTATTAGTTATTTTTACGGGTCCCATCAATTTCTTACGAGATACATTTCATTGTCCTCGGGATCCTTGGGCGAGCATCTAGAAGGTTCATGATTGGATTTTATCTTTTGCTAGCTACAAGCCTATGGGCCTTCAACCCTTTCTTCCCATGAAATGAGGAACAATCCCTACTCAGGTCAGTACACCTGAAAATCCCAAAAGGTAAGGAGATGAGGGGATGAAGTGTGGAAAATGACAAGTATGGTAGAGAGTGGCATGATGAATTGTCAAGAGTACCTCCCAGTAGCAGACCTATCCCCAAGGGTGACCCACTTACTAGGGCACAATGTCAACCACCAAAGTGAAACAACGCAAAGAGCATAATTTCCAAGCAACGTTACATAATCAAAAGCAGTTTAAAATGCGCAAACTCAAATGCCTCAAATATTGAGATGACACTCACCATAATACTTAGCGTGTACCTCATGGATCAAGACCCAATGTCTTCTGGAAGCCATCTGATATGGTGGATACCCTCATGATGAGCCTAGAACTATGGTGACAAGGTGGGTCTCTATTTGTGCAAGTGGACATTGTTGGTCAAGCTGTCTCTCGGTACTCCATGTCTGCAACCTAAGGGCCTTGAGACATCATCTCCTTATTTATCCCTAGGAACTAGGGATAACATATGGCTCCTACTTGGGGACATGTACTCGCCGTGGAGTGTGTGAGATCCACAGCATCTCCTGGTGGACCTGTGCCTACACTGAAACGTAAAATTGTAAAATATAGGGTGGTTCTATCACCCTTTGTCCATATATATCAAATCTCAAAATAATAACTAAATCTAGAAAGAAAATTTTGCATCTTTTCAAAAATTTATAAACTAAACATGTAATATGATGAAAGTGATACGCAAGTAGAGAAAAATGAAATATGAAATGCAGCTAAACTAGCATGAGCAATCAAGATGAAAATGCAAGAAAAGCAAGATGACCTACCTACTTACCCGGGGCTTGGGCCCTGAAGAAGTCAAGTGCCACCTTGGAAATAATGTTTGAGGAGGGATTGATTTACCGATAATGGCATCCTCCTCCCTTCTGTCACGGACAAATAAAAAGAGTCTAGCCCAAATATTTCCTCTATCTTGTAGGGCCCCAACCAAAGACTGTCAAACTTTTGATGCATTCCAGGTTTTTCTCTCCTCTTATCCCACATTAAGACTTGGTCCCCGTTATTGAATTCTCTTTTCCTTGCTCTACGATTAAAATTCCCTTTTACTTTTTATTGGTTCTTTTCCATTTGATCAAAATCCATTCTTCGAGTTTCATCCAATTCCATGATTTGGTCAATTCGCCCCTGCAATGCTTCTTTATCTATGGAAAATTTTTGGGCTATTTGCAATGCTGGAATATGGAGGTTTATAGGTAGGTGTGATTCTAATCCATAAACTAACTTGAAAGGGGTTTTCCTAGTAGAGGTCTTAGCATTTGTGCAATCTGCCCACAAGGCGTACCTAATCTTGCTATCCTAACTGTTCTTGTTTTCCCCAACAATTTTCTTTACAATATTCATGATGTTTTTGTTGTTGGCTTCCGCTAATGCGTTTCCCTAAGGATAATAATTTGAGGAGTGTGACAAAATGATTCCATACTCAAAACATAACTCATTGAGCGCCATTGATCTAAAGGATTTGGCGTTATCCGTGGTTATCTTGGCAAGAACGTTGAATCTAGTGATAACTTTTTCCTCAAGGAACTTCATCACAACATCTTATGTTGATTCTTTGTTGGGATGGATTTTATCCATATGGTGAAGTAGTCAGTGGCAGTCAAAACCCATCAGTAACCATTACTAGAGTTGTTCCTAAATTTTCCAACGAAAACTATTCCCCATTGTTGAAAGGGTGCTTCTATGACAACTGGCTTAAGGGGAAGGGAAGGGAGGCATTGTTTCCCGACAAAGAATTGACACGGTTGGCAAGTTCTGACATACCGGTGTGTGTCGAAGAAAACAATGGGAGAATAATATCCCGCCCTTAAGATCTTATGGGCAGTAGTGCGAGCTGCACAATGGACTCCACAATACCCTGAATGAAGGTCATCAACTAACTTGTTAACTTCTTCCTTATTCACACACCTGAGGATCACCCCATCAGGGTTCCTCCACTCGAGACAATATTTTGTCAAGCAATACTTCATAGCTTTGATACTTAAGGATCTCCTCTTATGATCTACCAAATGATCAGGGAAAGTGATGTTCTTCAAGTAATAAATGGTATCTGAATACCACTCGTCATTCTCAATTTCGCTTATGACAACATTGATTAGTTCCTTCTCTCCCATCTCGATGGATTCTTGATTGCTTTCTATCAACATCTTATCCAACCCTTTCCCTTTTATTATCTTGGATGGTTTGATCTCCAGATCATATTTTTGTATCTGTGAAATCCATTTTCCCCTTGATCTAAGACAACCATGTTGTGATAAAACATCTTTTATAGCGTGGTAAAGGACAAAAGTTTTAATCTTGTTATATCCCACATAAGTTCTAAAATGATTGAGGGACTTGGCAAGAGCATAGGCTTGTTTTTCTGTAATGGTATAATTCAACTCTGAGTCCCTAAGGTTCTTGCTCATGAAAAGAACTGGTTATTCATCCCCCTGATCATTTTTTTGCAACATAACTCTTGCGATGGTGTCCTTTGAAGCGAAAGAGAATATGATGAAGTCTTTAGCAAAATTTGGACTGACCAGGACTGGAGCGATAATTATTTCTTCCTTGATACGTTGGAAAGCTAACTTACCTTCATTGTCCCATTCGACATGGGAACCCTTCTTTAACAATCTATTAAGGGGTTTAACAATTTCAGTAAAGTTCGGATTGAACCTCCTTATGGAGTTGATTTGGACAAAGAAGGATTGTAAGGATTTCTTGTCTTTAGGGAGATGGATCTTTTTGATGGATTCAATCGTAGTAGGGTCTATTGAGATTCCATCTTTAGAAATAGTATGACCTGATAAATTGCTTTTATCCAGACCAACGATTGATTTCTTAGGGTTGAGACAAATGTCGTATTCTCTGCACCTTTGGAAAATCATTCTTAAGTGTTGGATGTGTTGATCCCTTTTCTTGTAAATAACTGTTATATCATCTTGGTAAATGTTTATAAGTTTCCCGATCAAATCCCTCAAAGCATAATCCATGGCATGCTAGAAAGTAGCCCCTGCGTTCGTCAATCCAAAGGGCATTCTCAATTACTAGTAAGTCCCCTAAGGGGTGGTGAAACTAGTTTTTAGTTGGTCATCCTCCTTTACCAACACTTGGTTATATCTTGAGAAACCATCAAGCATGGACATCATCTCTACTCTGGTGACCCTTTGCAAAAGATATTCCATGTCTGGTAGATGATAGTTGTATTTAAGTGAATTCTGGTTCAAATTTATGAAATCAACATATATCCTGATATCACCGATATTTTTCGTGACAATGACTGGATTAAATACCCAAGACGAGTACTTAATAGGTTCAATTATTCCCGCCTCAACCATCTTTTGAAACTCCCTTTGGACTTGTGGGGAAACTTTCAGGTTCATTTTCATGAGATTTTCACTGAAGGTTTTTGTGCCTTCCTTAAGGGGAATAGCGTGTTATATGACGTCCTCTTGGTAAGCTTTCAGATCTTCGTAAGACCAAGCGAAAACATCCTTAAATTATATTATGAGGGAAATCAACTTCTCCCTTTCATCGGGCATTGTTCCTTTTCTAAACTTGACCATTTTTTGGGATTCCTTGGTGCCAAAATTGAATTCAATGACCTCATCATCGATTTTACTTGACAACTTCCCCTTATACATGTCATTCTGATCGAAAAGTATCTCTCGGGGGATGACACCTTTGGGTAATGGTCCGTCAGGTAAATCAACGATCTCGATATTTTCCTTTTCTACCAACAAGTTTATCTAGGCTTCTGAGAATTCACCTTCATTCTGGAGAAAACATAGAATTTTATTTTCATTATAAAAAACCTGCCAATGTTCCAAGTTATGAGGTAGTGAAGGTCTGCAATTTACTTCCACTTTGTAGAGACCGATCTCTCTATGAAGTTATAAATTATATTAAAAAATGGAAAGGTTGTCTGCCAAATTATTCTCTTCCCGAAGGATGGATTCAATCGAAAAATTATCAAATTTCTTCATGGCATCTAGACAACATCTTTGCATTGTTTCAACCTTGGGTTTCTTAGCATCAAAATTTTTGTTAACTTGTAAAACGATCAATTCCGAGTCTCCTCTTACATCTAGGGACTTGATGTTCATGTTAATGGTAAGGTTCATGCCCAAGGTGAGGGTTTCATACTCATCGATGTTGTTTGTGCAGTTAAACTCAAGCCTGTACAAGAATAGGGTAGTCTCGTTATCTGGTGATCTCAAGACTATTCTTGCGCTTGAGCATGAGCTTGAATGTGTGCCATCGAAGTCTAAGCCTCAAGATCCTTCCTTATTTTATTCGTTAATAAAAAGGGAGTTTTCCAAAATAAAGGTGCTATCAATCCCCTGATCCAGAACTTGATGGGTTATGTTGACGTGATCTTTTACAAATTCTTCTTTTTTGGTCTTTTATGGGGAAACAAAATTCTCCTCATTCTTGATGGAACCAACTTCCTTCTCTTTGCGTGGCTCTGTTAGAGCTTGTTGAATATGTTGCAATTTTTTTTCTTCATCCTGCCTTACTGCTTGTTTCCTTTCAAATTTCAAAATCTCATTTATTGGGAGTGGTAATTTTTAGATGTTAGTTCCTTATCTTTCCCCAATAGACTCATCATATGATCAACAACTTGTTTAGTGGCCTCCTCTTGTTCCCTTTGTAGGTATGTCCTGATATTGTGGGGAGGGTCCGGTACGACAAAGTCAACAACTTGATTTATCCGAATGATTTCCCCAAGAAAATCCTCCTCTTACAGATAGAAGAGGTCATGTTCTCCTCTATCTCACACACCCTTTCTTGGGCTTCAAGAATGTTGTAGGGCATCTCTTTCCAATTAGAACTCCACAAAGATCATTTATGGTTGACATGTAGGAGTCGAGGATGGTACTCCTTGAAGGCTTGAAATCTTGAGGAAAACTCCTCATGAGGGTATTGAACCTATCATTGAAATCCCTTACACTTTCTCCTGGTTTTCTTTCGTAGTTATAGAGTTGATCATAAAGGGACTGGCAATCTTTTTTTTTTTATGAATATTTTGGCAAATCGTTCTTGAAAAAGATCCCAACTCATGATTATCCCTGGAAGAATACTATTGTACCACTCCTTAGCCCTTCCTATAAGAGTGTAGGAGAAGAGTCTCATCCAAACATCTGCATGTTTATCATAGGGTTCAAGAGCGCGGACGAAGGAATCTAAATGATCCTCGGTTGTAATGAAATCATTTCCTGAAAAGACAGGGATCCAATCGTTAAAGTCCCTTGGGAGTTTGTGAGGAGATCCGTGGATCTTTGTCATGTCTAAAGGTTTGTATGCATATTTAACCCATAGGCTCCAAGTAGTACTTGGTGAACTGGGAAGGGATGAGAGTGGAGGTGTAGATGAAGTAGGTGATGATGGAGGGCTAAGAGAGGTAGATGAACAATCATAAGAAGTGGGAGATGATGGAGGACTAAACCATTTGGGTGAACGATTACGATGTCTGGAAGTGCTTTTGGGGGTCAGGTAATGCCTTTTTTGGGTACGTACCATAATGGAGTCGCCAGATGAGCTTTAGGACAAGCTTATCGAGGATGGAAGGGGAAATTCCTTCAAGTGGAGTCGTCAAGAAATCTAGGGGTAAAGGATTTGGGATGGTAGCTTGCCAAAGTGTCATTAGGGCGCGAAAGAGGATTCAAAATCATCCCCGACAATGATGCAAAAATGTTATCATGCAAAATGTAGGTTGGAAAATCTCAACCCAGTCCACTGGATGGGGATAACGGTGGGAGAGATTAACCACTGTCACCTCAGATAAAACCTCCCTTGGCTATGTGAAGGAAGAATCCAACACAAGGGGGAGTCCTAGGTGAACCTAGGGGAAAATGAAGTGGAAAGTGGGAGTATGGAAGTGAAACCCCTATAGGTCAAGATAATAAGTAAGAAAAAGATTGATAATGAGTCTCGAAGATAGTTTACAGTTACGAAAGTGCTTGAGTACCTGCAGATGATGTTTGTACATGCCCTAAACACAAGAAGGAACACATATACAAGCTCAAAGTTATGCGGACAAGAAATTTAAGCTTTATGCCCCTAATTGCAGTAGTAAACAAGAATATATATCAGCAAGGAAAACAGCTAACTACTGCAGATTTAACCACTTAAAGCATCAAATATTGGTTGAGAAATCAAGCATACAACATGTAGATACATTCCCAACACTTTAACACAAACTTTAGTGGAATTTGAGGGTTGTTATGAGAAGTTTTCAGAGTATATTTGTAACAGACAAGTGGCTGTAGAAAAAAATTGCTATAACAACATGTTTTAACCATGAAAACAAGCAAGTATTCTGACCAAAAGTTCACCGATTAGCAGTAGAATGACAATAGTGGTTTACTAGCAAATTTCCATGGTCAAATTGCAAGTTAAATTCAACAATATGAGATGAATTGTTGCAGCCCTAATGGATGTATATTTTAGTTAGCTATAGCTCAAAATCCACTTGACCAATCTAGACACCCTAGAGGCTTTAGGAGGCTTAAAGCATCAAGAAAATATTCAAAATTGAACAAAATCAATATCTCTCAAAATTATGTTTACCAATGCAAACAATTTATTTCTCCAATGCAATAAAAGATTAGTGCCTTTCCAAATGGGTTGGGGAGTCTTCTTGTATTATGCTAGGACTACTAAATCTCAAGGAGTGTAAGCCCTTTTACTCCCTTGAGATAACAACCCTAACAAGCTAAAGTCTAGGAGGGTGTAAACCCTTTTACTCCTCCTAGCAACCTTTGCAATAATCTTTTCAACAAAAAATAATGATAAAATTTTGTGGAGGTTGTAAATCCTTATACTCCTCCAAGGATCTAGCCAATAACAAGCATGGAAAAATAAATAAACCTAACAAAGTGCAGATTTTCCTTACCAATTCCAAGAAATTCCAAGGCAAAACCCTAGTTACCGAGAAATTTTAATCACCAAAGCAAACAGAAAGAGCCTCCAAGAGTAGCACACCACTTCACTTCACTAGACAAGATAGAAACCATAATGAGAGAGAGAGAGAGAGAGAGAGAGAATTTTCCCAAGAGGGGCACAAATTTCAGCCAAATAGTCCTCTTAGATTGGGAGATCTATGATAAAAAAGGAAATATAAATGATCTCTATTTATACAAATCCTATTAAGAGTGTTTGTCCACTTATATTTAGGATAAACCAAAAATTAAGGTGTCAACAACTATTACTTTTCCCCTTTACAAAATTAATTTGACTTTAATTCAAATTTAAATTTAAGAAAATGCACATAAAGAAACCTTAATGTGACGTCATGCCTCCAAAGGGTGACGTTTTGGAACTTCTTGAAAATCGTTGGAGTGGAGAGAGGAAGTCATTGGGCCTTCTAGGGCCTCCCTCTCATGTGCTAGGTATTGATCCAAGCCAATCCCTCTTCAATCAAAATGTGCCAAGTGTCCATCTTCACCACCAAAAACCCTAGCTCATGCATGACGACACCCTAAAAAATGGCGCTCTAGCCTCCAAAAGCAGGTAATTCGGGTGATGAAGGGATATGAAGAGTCCTCAAGGTGCCTCTCAAACCTCCAAAGGCTGTCATCATCATCTAGTGTGCGGGCCATCGTATCCAACCTGTGGGATTCAAGCCCCAAGGGAGCCCAAGCTAGGCTTGTTCTTCCAAATCTGTCCACCAAACAAGGTCCTGCAAAGACAATGAATGTGCCCTCCAAGGATATCAAGTCAAATGCATCATGACAAGTAAATCAAATTAATAAAATATCCATCTAAGCATGTACATCCAAACCACCTCATCAAAATAAACAAGTGTTCAAAGACCCTATGGAATTTGCCAAGTTTAGGTATGGGAGGGTTGACAAAGCGACCTATTGGGTGAATCGTACCTCAAGTTTAGGGGTGTTTCCCAAGTGGCCCCCTCTATAAGACATGTGGACAAAGTGACATGGATGGGGAAAAGACTCTTGGGCATGGGGTTCATGACATACGAGGGAATGTAGTATCTCATTTATGGGTGCCTTCATAGAGGGTGTGTTGCACCTTCGTTTTCATTGCAACCTTTTTCCAAGCCCTTTTATTGCCTTTTGTATTTTTAAGATGTTTCCATGTCAAAGCCAAGGTGGGAATTCTACCTAAGCATGAAAAAAAATGTCCACCTTGACTCTACCTTGGTCACATCATGCTTCCCTAATTTGAATTCATGTGTAGGGCTTCTAACTAAGCATGAAAAACAATGGCCACATATGCTCCATCTTAGTTGGCATTTTGTATTAGTTATTTTTACGGGTCCCATCAATTTCTTATGAGATACATTTCATTGTCCTCAGGATCCCTGGGTGAGAATCTAGAAGGTTCATGATTGGATTTTATCCTTTTCCAGCTACAATTCTTCGGGCCTTCAACCCCTTCTTCCCATGAAATGAGGAACAATCCCTTCTTGGGTCAGTACACCTGAAAATCCTAAAAGGTAAGGAGATGAGGGGATGAAGTGTGGAAAGTGACAAGTATGGTCGGGAGTGGCATGATGACTTGTCAATAGGACCTCCTAGTAGAATACCTATCCCCAAGGGTGACCCACTTAATAGGGCACATTATCAACTACCAAAGTAAAACAAGGCAAAGAGCATAATTTCCAAGCAGATGTTACATAATCAAAAGCAGTTTAAAATGCACAAACTCAAATGCCTCAAATATTTAAATGATACTCACCATAATACATGGCTTGTACCTCATGGAGAAAGACCCAATGTCTTCCGGAAGCCATCTTATGTGGTGTATACCCTCATGATGAACCTGTAACTATGGTGGCGAGGCGGGTCTCTATCTGTGCAAGTGGACACTGCTGGTCAAGTTGTCTCTCATTACTCCATGTCCTCAACCTGAGGGCCTCGAGACATCATCTCTTTAGTTATCCCTAGGAACTAGGGATAACACATACCGAGGGTTGATTCCAGGAAATTTTCAACATGGTATCCGAGCTAGGGCTCTGAAGGAAGGAAACCAAGAGCATAGATCTCAACAGTTACAAGAAGATCTATAACCAAGAGGAATAAATCAAAGGAGATATTTAAGGCAAGCTATAGAATTGAAGTAGAACAAGGTTTTTGCAGGTGTATAGAGATGTATGTGGGTCATGATGGTGACAATTGTGTACATACACGGGTCACAGTGGTGACAATCACGTACATACATGAGTCACCATGTTGACAATCACATATAAGGTCGTACAAGACAATACAAGGGTAGTTTCAACAGAGGGGTATCATATCATATATTGGAGCCGAGGATTTGAAGAATAGAGGGAGTCACCCCTTGAGACACAATGGTGAACACATTAAATATCGAGGACAGATTGGAAGGGGCAACCAACTTCTAGGCATGGAAGGTAAGGGCTCTTATTCTATTGGAGGAGAATGACCTCAAAGAGGATGTTAAGGTTGTGTTTGCAAGGCCTACTGATATGCAGGAATTGACATCTCACAAGAAGAAGGAATTGAAGGCCAAGCATGCGTTTCTAGAATCTATAAAGGATCACTTGATACCGCACATTGCCAAGAAGAATTATGCTAAGGAAATGTAAGATGATTTGGTGACTCTATACCAAAACAAGAATACAGGTAGGTTGCTACATTTGAAGCACCAAATTCAAGTTGTCAGGATGTCTAGTGAGGACACGATTGTGAACTATCTTATCAATATTACATAGATCCAAGATCAACTTATAGCCATTGGCGAGACAATACATGATGTTGAGTTGGTGAATGTAGCATTGAGATGTATTCCCAAGTCTTGGGAACCTTTTTTGTAGGGCATCTATGCACAAGAGATAGAGCCATGATTTGATAGACTATGGAATGATTGTATTCAGGAGGAGACTCAGTTAGAGTCCAGGGATGGTTTGAAGAGTAGCCATGATGAGAACCTTTCTCTTGCTAGCTAGGAAAGGAAGGGAAAGTTCATGAAGATTTCCAGTGGAGAGTCTATCGCTCAAGATGTCAAGACGAAGAAGGACATGAGAAAAGTCAAGTGTTTTTCATGTTACAAATTTGGACATTATGCAGGTCAATGTTTGCATAGGAAGAAGGATGGGGAAAAAATGCAACCAAAGGTAGATGCAACAACAAAGAATCAAGTGGATGATTTTTGCAAAAGTTTGAACAAATAGAGTTCTTACTTGTTTCAAAAACTTCCTTGGGCATCATATTAGTTTATGCATGGTTGATAGATAGTGGAGCCACATTTCATATGATAGGTGCATGAGAGGTGTTCGATAACTTCACTGATTCTAACCTAGAGATGCATGTGGAACTTGGTATGGTGACCAAGCATGTAGTAAAGGGATGTGGAACAATAACGTTCTAATTGGACTCAGGAGGCACATTGAGAGTGACAAATGCATTACGGGTTCCAAAACTCAAGAGGAGTGTGATCTCAGTTTTAGTGATTGAGAAGAAGGGATTTGATATAACATTCTAGGATGGAAAGACGTTGATCAATCCCATAGGATATAGCTCAGGTAAATAAAATGTCTTTGGAGTTAGAGAGAGAAACTTGTATAGGCTAAAGGTCCAGCATATGTAAGCAATAGATAGTCATAGAGTGACAAAGAACAAGGAGTAGGTAGCTCCAAAGGTTGAGCAACTTAAAGTGAGTTAGTATTCAAGTTCAGATGGGAAAGAGCATACTTTCAAGTTTTTTAAGGAGTCATGGTAGGAGATGGCCATGCAAGATGCTCAGGAGAAAGAGACTTCTAGGAGCATGTTCAAAATTAGTGAGTCTTCAGAGACAAGTTAGATCATGATGATAGGGATAACTTCTGTGTCAAAGGGAGCAACGAATCATGTGTATTGGAGAGTAGACATGGTAGCAGATCTGGTAGCGAAGATTGAGCCAAATCCATGTGGGAGAAGTACCTTCCTCGCTAAGAGGGAGTGTTGATGTTAGTGGTAGAATTTGACATGCAATTTTTCATTGGCATGTGTCTAGCATGTGGAATTTATCGAGAAACTTCTAGTCTTGAGTTTACTTTAGTTAAAAGGAATTGATTAAAGTAAAAGTATTTTTTTCAGTGAATTGATTTATTTAAGTAATTTTCTATATCCTAAGCACATAATCTAAATATTAAGTGAGTGTGAGAAGTAATCTCAACCGTAGATCACTTTGAAGATTAGAAATAGATTGTAACTCATGATTATAAAAACAAGGCTAGGGTGAAGGAGGAAGATACTTGTGTTGAGGGAGTAGACACAGTCGAGACTTGTGTGAAATACACTTGTGAGAGACTTTGAGAGGAAGTCACTTTGGTGAGAGACCAAGGTTGAGGATATCAAAAAAGGACTTTTGTTAGTGTGAGGAGCGTAGAAGCAAAGAAGGACTTTTTCTTACACTAGAGTGAGGATATCTCATAGGTTAGGTGAAGAGATTTCATCCAAGTATTGATGTATAGAGGCTTGGATCACAAAGGACCGTGATTCAAGATATTGTATAGGGGGAGAAGGACTTCCATCTAGAGGTCATACAGATTAAGGAGAAGAGAGAGAAAAGGCATCCATAGGTAGGTTTCAGAGGATAGAAGCCAAAGGAAAGGGGTGTGTCATATGAAAGTTTCAATATGGGGTTTCCTTACGTGTACGTGGGTCTCAATGGAGACCGACACATACGTATGCGGGTTTGCTGAAGGAAAGTTGCGTACAACTCGGGAAGCGTGTTTTTAGGGGTCATACGAAAAATCAAACTTGTGCACGTTTGTTTGTAGTGTATATTTATTTTAGTGGGCCATTTTCCCTATTACGAGAACCCAAATTTGACCTTAATAAAACCATATTGGAATTGTTTTTCCCTCCGGGGTTTTTTCCAGGGGTTTATACTCGAAAATATTGATGTCTTGTGTGTGCGATTTTGGTTTCCTAGTTTATGCTTCCGCTGCATGTTTAGTTGATTACTCATTTGTGCTTTTAGTAGATAAGTGATTTTATTTTGAGTTAATTTTCGGGTGTTGAGTAGAGGATGAATATCAACATAGTATTAGAAAATATCAAGGGTTTATTCTAAAAAAATTCACCACCAGTAAGGGGAGGTCGTCGAGGGACTGTATAACAGAGAAGGGGCTCTTTTGTGCAGAGGAAATCCAGTTGGAGAGGTACCTGATAAACCTGTGGATCCCTGAGCTCAGTGGGAAGAGGGAAACTTCTGTTGTTGTCAATGGAGGAAGGAGAGTGCCCTTCCTAGATCATCCTAAATATAGAAGTCATTTGAATCATTCCCTTGTGATATCATGGATTGACATGTGGGTGTAATACTATAGGAAGGAACTCTGTAGTATGGCCTAAGGTTGGGAGGAAAGACATCCTCTCTCAATCAATTTGATGCTAACATTTTCCTAAATAGATAAGTATTTAACTTGACTTGTTTGATGTAAGATAATGATGTAAATGTGTGGTTTCTGGCTTAATGGGAAAATATGAATGCATATAAATAATGAATTGAATTCCTGAGTAAAATGGAATGTGCTTGTTTACCTTCATTGTTTAAATTTGTTAATCTATGAAATTAAGTCAAGTCGAGATGGTCTGTGATCCTGAGGAGCTTTCAAATTAGGAGGAAATCTTGCAAGACATGAACACAATATTCATTTGGAAGATGGCATGAATTCCTTAGTGTTCAGAAGGCCCGCAGGGGTGAAGGAACTTTGTATTATGGGAGAACCTCGTGTTCCTGAGTGGAAAGCTTGAAAGATATGCAAACTTCATCCCAAGAAAGTGAGAGAGATTTAGTTGGTGTCAGGGTAGTGCTCGATCTCTTGAAGACCTAGTAAAATCCTTAATGAATCCTTGAAATTGGCCAAGTCCCAATTTCAAAATGTTGTCCAAAAGAAAAACCCAGTGTTTAATCGGGGAAGATCGTAGCCATCAATTTGACGTGGTGAATGAATATCAACCTTATGTTGATGGTCAATATCATTGGATGTATTTAGTTGTGGAGTTGGGAGAAGGAGGGATTCCGACGAAGACAAAGTCCCAAAACCATCAATAACCATCAATCAGAGCGATGAGTTGATTGGGACCATTCATTGAGAGGTCGAGCTGATAAAGTGACTAAGATTTAGAGCATGGAGCTCCGATGATAATAAGGGACTGCTGACGAAGATGACAACATGGGAAGGAATGAKAATTGGAGATTGACACATAGGCGAGATTAAATCTCAGTGGTAGATTGTTACGGGTCCCGCTTAGGCAAGGTGAAAGGGAGAAGTGACATGACACTGACAAGGGTGTCATCATGGTAGACAACACACCTTGAKAGGTGAAGTGTGTCAMCAAAGGAACATGAGTGGGCCTRGAGGGGATGGAAATCCTTAGGTATTTACTTTGTAACTGTCATATCTATATGTCRATAGATCTCGACCATCCATTAGAAGTTGGCGAATAAGGGTCYGGAGTGASGCCAGGAAGATGGGACGATGACAAATGAATATCAGGGCCAAATGAYAGTYGTTGATCGAGAAATAAGCAAGATGTGATATCAGTCGTGGATMTGTGTAGGCCCCACATGTTCACCTTAGAAGAGGATAGAGTAACAGACATTATTTGTCGCACATGTCAAAGGCGCTGACGTGATTAGAGCCGTTAGATGTCGAAAATCGAGAGCCAATAGATCTGGGATTGAACCATCCGAGAGTTTGTCGTCAGAATGAACTTGTTGGTTGGGGTAACTCATAACTCTTTTGAAGTAGAACCCCAACGACAATGAATATCGACCCATATGATCATAGTTGTTACTATGGAAGGCTCGATGGGCCAGGTGGCCAGTGCCACACCAGATTTTGATTCAATGCCATGTGAGATGGTACAAATGGTAGCATTCCATGTGGATTCCACATGGCAGTAAGGCAAATTTGAAACCTGTAAGCCCGAGAACTTCGGAGGACTGTAACTTTCAGCCTAGAGCTCAGTTTTGTGCATGAGTGTAGTCATTGGAAAGCTCTTGTGAATATAATCCATTTATGAGACTTATATATGGATTAGAACCGAGACAAAAGGAGAAGGAAATTTAAACTCCCCACCAACCTATGAGAGGGTTAGGGGGTTGAGTGTGTTACAAATATCACAATCATACTCAGTTGGAAATTCCAACCATCTTGTTTTTCTAACATTTAAAGTTTGTTGCTCAAACAAATATTTCGGACCACCGTGATCAATCCTCAACTCAAATTCCTTCCCCATAAATTAATGACTCCATATTTTCAAGGCATGAATTATGACAACAAGCTCCATGTAATGCACGACATAACTTTTTTCATGCGTTTTAAGCTTCATAGACTCATAACATATTACATATCCATTTTGAGTAAGGACTCCACCTGGTCCCTCTTTGCATTCATCTATGTACACCTCAAAATATTTATCTGAATTAGCAATCTTGAGCATTAGTGCATTAGTAAGTAATGCCTTCAATAATTGGAAGATTCCTTCACACTTTGGTGTCCACTGAAATTTGATTCCCTTTTTCTGTAAAGATGTAAATGGATGAGAAATCTTGGAGAACCCTTTTATGTATCTCATGTAGTATCCAACAATCCCCATGAATGGCCTTACCTCTCTAATGTTTTTTGGTGTTGGCCATCCTCTAATGGCTTCAATTTTCTCTGGATCTACTGCTATCCTTTCCTATGAAATTATGTGCCCCAAGTAATGGATCGACCTCTTATAAAAAGAACACTTGCTTAACTTGCCATATAATTGATGTTCTCTTAGGACTTGTAATACCGACCTTAAGTGTTGTTTATGCTCTTCCTTTAACTTGGAATAAATAAGTATGTCATCTATGGAAACATTGACAAAATTATCTAGGTAATTTATAAAGATACCATTCATTAATCAAATGAAGGTAGTTAGTGTATTTGTCAATCCAAATGGCATCACTACAAATTCATAGTGCAAATACCTAGTTTTGAAAGTTGTCTTGTCATCTCATATCCATGTTTGAAAATATATTTGCTCCTTTTAGCTTATCAAAGAGGTAATCAATTCTAGGTAGAGGAGATTTGTTCCTCATAATGACTTTATTCAACTATCTAAATTCAATATGTAGCCTCAAGGTCCCATCCTTCTTTTTCACAAAGAGCACTGGTGCTCCCCAAGGTGAGAGACACTTGGGTGTGTATACCCCTTCTTGAACAATTTTTCTAATTGCATTCACAAATCCTTTAATTTTGGTGTACTCATTCTCTAAGGAGTCTTTGATACTGGGGAAACTCTAGGCATTAAATCAATAGAGAAATATATATCTATCTTTGGTGGAAAATCTGATATTTCTTCAAACACGTCCGTAAACTCTTGCAACACTGCAAAGTCCTCAGACTTGGACCTTTTCTCTTGGCTAGATCTTCCACATAAGCTACATAGAATTGACATCCTTTATTGAAGAATATATTTAGCCGTAGGGCCGAAATCTTCCTTATAAAAATGGGTCTTGGACTTCCTATCACTATGCTCTACTTGCCTTCTTCATCAAGACAAGTAAAAGTCTTGTTATGGAAATCTAGCATAACATGATGCATATCCAACCAATCCATTCCAATTAGGACATAATATGATATAAGTGGTATAACGTTTAGATCTGCAATAGTGCTACCACCATTCGTATATATATTGGACAAACTTTAATGATCTCATTAATTTTCCTTTTGGTTCTAGTAGTTAGTTGAACCAACCATGATTTCTCATGCTTACTTCTCTTGAAATGAAATCTTTCAACTAAATTAGGGGTATTGTAACTATGGATTGCTCCTTAATCAATTAAAATATCAACATGTCAATTTGCAATATTACCTTCTACTTCAATCATGTTTCACTGATGGTCTTCCTGTCAATTTTCTTGTTAGGAATAAGATTGCAGAGCAATAAAAATAAAACAAATAAAAATGAATGCAGAAATAAAATACAAAAGAACACAATACAAGAGAAACATTGATATATGTGGTTCACCAGATATGGGATACCTCCATGGAGAAATAACTAATCCTTCCTTTATTCCGTCCAAAAAAAGAAGGAATAACACCTACAACACATCCGTTGCAACATCCTCTTTACTCTCTCACAATATCCTCTCTTTGACACACAATTCTCTCTCTCTCACTCACATGGCCTTTAAATAGGCTTCATGACATATAATCCCTTGGGTTACCCAATACCATGGGTTGGTAAACCACAGAAGGTAAACCCATCATTGACTGTAATACAATTGCCCCATAAAAGAGGGTTGCTTTCTAGGTAAAAAAGAACCAACATAATTTCTACCATCAGATATGTGACACAATAATGAACGGTCCAGATTGACAATGAAATTACAATATTTTACAAGGCATTTTTACAAAAAAATCTCTTTGGGGGTGCTGCCCCTGAACCCCTGCTAGGCAGGTCTCCAATATTTGTCACCTCCTCCCTTGAACCCATTAGTGATGACAATAGTGTGGGGGAAATCCCCCCAACACTCCCCCATCATGAACTAGGATCCAAATGTGGTTGAAACAAGACCTTTGAATTAGGAAGATAATTAGGCTCCACAACCAACAATCTCCCACTTGCAGAATATGCTTCAACTTTGGAATTGGAAAGTTTCTCATCTTCACCATCATGCTTTATGCCAACTGAAACTAAGCAATTACTCAATTTATCCTTGGTTACTACCTTTGTTAACATGTCTGCATGATTATGGCTAGTGTGTATCTTTTCCAGCTTCAATTTTCCATCTTCCAAAACCGAAAGTATGAAATGATAGTTGAGCTATATATGTTTGGTCTTAGAATGAAATGATGATTTATTTGCAAGATGAATGACACTCTGGCTATCACTTTACAACCTTCTATTCTCCTACTTCTTTCCCAATTCCTTCATAAACCTCTGTAATGAAACCATCTCTTTACTATCCTCTGTAGCAACAACATACTCTGCTTGTGTTATTGAAAGTGCAACAACCTTTTGCAATTTCAAAATCCATCTTACTATCATTCCACCTACAGTAAAAAAAATACCCTGTGGTGCTCCTCCTGTCACCTACATCACCTATGATGTATGAATCAACATATCCCTATAGAACAATGTTTTAACTTCCAAAACTTAATGCATGATTAGTAGTACCTCTCAAATACCTGAGAATCTACTTTACCACCTTCCAATGCTCTTTATTTGGATTGTTCATATACCCACTCACAAATCCCACTGCATGTGCAATATCCAACCTTGTGCACACCATCACATACATCAAGTTGCCAACTGTTGTTGAGTACAAAACCTTGGACATGTATTCTATTTGCTCCTGTGTCTTGGGGCACATCTCCTTCGTCAGTTTGAAATGGTTGGCCAAAGGTGTACTAATTGGTTTTTCATCCTGCATTCCAAATCTTTCCAACACCTTCTTTATGTATTCACCCTGAGACAATGTTAGTTTGCGATTTTTCCCGTCTCTTGTTATTCTCATACCAAGGATTTTATTTGCAACACCCAAATCCTTCATCACAAATGAATTAGATAGTTTTGTTTTGAGCACATTTATATCTTGCATATTAGACCCTACAACAAACATGTCATCTACGTACAATAACAAGATAATTTATCTACCATTATCTAGTCTCTTTAAATAAACACAGTGGTGAGAATGACATTTACTATAACCTTGTTCTGCCATAAACTTGTCAAATTTCAAATACCACTGCCTTATAGCTTTATTTAGGTCATACAAGATCTTCATCAACCTACATACTAATTTCTCCTTCCATTTGACCTCATACCCCTATGGTTGCTGCATATAATTCTCTTCCTCCAAATCCCCATGGAGAAAAGTTTTCTTTACATCTAACTTTTCAAGATGCAAATCTTTTACTTCCACTAGACTTAAAATAGTTTTAATGGAAGTCATTTTAACAACAAGAGAAAATATTTTATCAAAATCTACACATTTCTTCTATGCAAACCCCTTTACAACAAGTCTAGCATTTACCTCTTTTTGCCTCCATCTTCTTCCTTCAACCTGTAAACACATTTATTCTGCAATGCTCTTTTACCTACATGCAACTGAACCAAGTTCCAAGTATAGTTATGTACCAAGGAATCCATCTCCTCTTTCATTCCTTGCTCCCACTTCTTCCTATTTTCTACTTGCATTGCTTCTTCATATCTTTTTGGTTCACCAGAATCAGTAAAAAATAAATAATACAGTGAAGGAGAGCATCATTCAAGGGGTCTACTTAACCTGATATATATTCTAACAAAACTTGCAGGAGTTTGAGGTACCTTTTGTTGTTGTGTTGAACATTTTATTTCCTCGCACCTATGGAATTTCAATTTCTTTGATTTCATCAAGCATTGTGCATTTTGTGTTTTCTTTTTCCTATTTCTTTCCATGCAATTGATCTTTGTACATGACCTTCTCATTGAATACCACATCTTGAACCCTAATGATTTCATGATTTTCATAATCCCATAAGAGATAAAAAAAATAATTGAATTCATATCCAATAAAAGTACACTTCTGGGATTTTGCCTCAAGCTTTGCTCTATTTTCTCTATTAATGGGACAATTGCTTCACAATCAAAATTATTAAAAAATGAATAGTTTACCTTTTTACATGTCCACACCCCCTCTGGAATGCCACCATCCAAATAACTTGAAGGCCCTCTACTTATTAATTAAACTACAATATCCACAGCTTCTGCCAAAAATGTAAGGGCAATCCTACATTCAATCTCATACTCCTTGCACGGTTCATGATTGTCTTGTTCAACCTTTCTAACAGACCATTTTTTTTGGTGTTCCTGGAACTATCTTCTCTCTATGAATTCGATGGTATGAACAATAAATATCAAACTCCTAGCTACAATATTTGCCTCCATTACTTGATATGAGACACTTCAAATTATTTTTTGTCTCATTCTCAACCAAAGATTTCCATTTATTAAAAGTATCAAAAACATCATATTTCTTTCGAATGCAACAAACCCAAGTTTTCCTAGTTGAATCATAAACAAAAGTAACATAATAACAAGAGCCACCAAGAAATGATACATGAGTCGGTCCCTATACATATGTATGCAAAAGCTCTAAATTTTCGCTCTTCTTTTTCTTCTCAACTTTGATAAATTCAACTCTCTTATATTTTCCATAAACACAATGCTCACAGAAATCCAAATCAACCTACTTAAAATATGGCTACAAAATTCTTGAGTGGAGAATCTGCACCCTGTTTTCACTCACGTGCCCAAGCCTATGATGC
>ML794474.1:193571-205272 GCA_009831015.1 Picea engelmannii | reverse complement strand
AAGTTAAAATCAAGTTACTTTATAAAGGGGAAAGATAAAGGGGGGTGGCCCCCTTATTTTGTGGTTTACCCTAACTAAATGTGGGCAAACAATTTTTAGAGGTTTTGTATAAACAAGGATTGAATTCATTTCATTTGGAGACAAATCTCTCATGTGAGAAGAGCTACTTGGCTGAAATTTTCGCCCCTCTTGCGAAAACTTCACCTCTCTCTCTTATTCTATGGTTTATACTTGTATTGTGGAGCTAAGTGGTGCACTATATCTTGGAGGATATTCTCTTGCTATGGTGATGAAATTTTCTTGGTAAATAAGGGTTTATCTTGCATGCTTCTTGGAACTGGTAATAAAAGTTTGCATACTATTAGTTATTCTTGCTTGTTTCATGGTTGTTCTTGGCTATATCCTTAGAGGAATATAAGGGAATATACCCTCCACCAATTTTATCATTATTGTTTATTGAATAAGCCATTGTGAAGGTTGCTAGGAGGAGTGAAAGGGCTTACACCCTCCTAGATTTACCTTGTTAGGGATACTTTCTCTAGGGAGTAAAGGGGATTACACCCCTAGAGAAGTGGTAAACCTGACCTAGTACAATAAGACTCCATAACCCATTTGGCAAGACACTAATACAATTTTTCATTGGAGAAATAAATTACTTTTATTGGTACACCTGATTTTGAGAGATATAATATTTGTTTAAGTTGGAATATTTTCTTAGTGTCTTAAGCTTACTCAAGCCACTAAGGTGTCTTGATTGACTTAGTAGTTCTCGGGTTATAATCAATTAAAATATACAACCATTAGTGCTGTAGAAAAACACATTCAAACTCTCTCTTTAACTTGCTTTTCAACCGTGAAAATTTGTTTGGAAGCCACTATTATTGTTCTACTGCCTATTAGCTAACTTTTTGATGGTTTACTTGCTGATTTTTATGGTTGAAATTTGCTTCTGTAGCAAATATTTGCTACAAACAGTTGGTTTTTACTATATTTCTCTGAAAACACTATCTAAAATTCCTCTTTTACCATCAAAGTTTGTGCTAAAATATTGGAATATTATCTACTTGTTTAGTGCTTCATTGTCCAATAATTATTTCATACTTTGGATGGTTATTTCTACAATTAACAACAATTATCTTTGTTGATATATATTTTTGTTTACTGCTGCAATTTATGAAAGAAATCTTCACTTGCTTGTGCCTTTGAGATTTAGGCTTGTATCTCGATTATTTGTCTTGTCTCGGGCATGTGTAACACTCTAGTGTAGGTACCCAAGTCTTTGGAAACCATCCTCCATCCTAAAGACTCACTTTCAAGTCATCGTCCACTTCTTATTTTGACCCGTAGGGGAATCACCTTCCATTACTCCACTTTCCATCTCATTTCCCCCTAGGGTCAATCAAGAATTCCCCCTTGTGTAGGATTTATCCTTCACTAAAGCGAGGGTAGTACCTATCTAAGGTGAAAATGGCTAGGTATTTCCATATTTGTCTCACCTTTGTATATTGGGTCGGGCTTTTCCCAACCTACAATTGGTATGATAACAACTACAATTTTTTTTATTATACCTTTATCTTGCTAACGTGGCATCTTGGATTACGTGTCATGACACATGGTTGTTGATGTGAAACTAGTGTCTCTGTATTATCCCTTGATACTACAATGTCATATTCCTTGCCACTTGAGCCGCCATGTCATCTTCCTTGGCCACTTTCTTTCACTTGTTTTCTTAACTATTATTATTATATTATTTCTTATGGTCCACCTATTCCCCCTTGTATTTTTTGCCACTTGGTGCGATCTGGACTGTGGATGGGATAGGGGGTCCCACTATGTCCTTATCAACTCCACATATCATGTTGTCAATGGTTGATGTGACGGGTGAGGGTCCCATCCATGACACCCTTTATTAGTACACATCTGAATCCCCACCTGTAGATCTTAGATTGATGAATGAGTTCTATTACAGGTCCATATCATGCCTACGATTTAATTTGCGCTCAACCTCAAGTAACCACTTACCACCTGTTTTCTCCTAGAGGACATATGACCACCCCACGACAATTACGATATCTCAAGGAACCTTTGCAAAACCACCTCACTTCAGCCTATAAACCACTTTTTCTAGTGTGGTCACCACACCACCATGGACCCTACTACACAAATGTCCCTTGGACACCTAACTCCACCTAGTAGCACCCTGATGCTTCCACATCACTCTTCCAATCCCTGTCACTAATATGGGTCCACGTCATCGGTATGAATCCATGTCATATTTTCTCCAAAAATCCCCCAAAATATGTATTTTTTGTGTTAATTAATGACCTCCATGGATTCTTAGGCTTGACCTCTGCAACTTGTTTGATCTTCTACCAAATTCAACCCCATGGTATACCAATTTTGACATCATTGTGCCAATTTCCCCTCTAGATTTCATCCAAAATTGGGTATTTTTTCCCAATTTTGAATTTTTCCCCAATTTCATGTAGACCGAACTCTATAATCATGAATTTATCAAATTTTTACCTCTTTATGCTTGAACATAAATCTAATTTAGGTATTTTATCCCTTAATCCCACAACTACTAGATTGAGAATGTTTTCCCCAATATGCTCCTTGAGGAACTACATCAAATAGTTACTCTGCAAGCTATAATGTTTTTCCTCTACAAGCTCTATTTTCTGGCCCATACATCCCCAGTGCTACAACCTTAGATTTGATACCACTCTTTAGCATACCCAACCACCCTTGTACACTATCAATATGGTGGGGTACTTAATATGGAAAGTAGACATATGAAATGATCACAAAAACATTATGCAATTATCATTAAAACATTCACAATTATGAGTGCAAAATACTCATGCTACATAACAACATTTAAATCCATAATTTACACAATGTTAACTCATTATAAAGACAATGGACCACAACACTTGTCTTTATAGAATTAAGACACCAACTGGCTGTATATGTCGAAGATTCCACCTAACCATAGGCTATATTGCACTTAATATCTCTATAATAGGCCACCCCCAAGCTAGGGCTATGAGTCCACAAGGATGACTTTCTCCCATGGCTGGTCTAAACATTTCACTCTATCCAATTCCAAGATTTTCACAATCTATAAATTGCTACAACAATCCCAACTCTCTATCTCTTTTTCCTCTTCAACCTACGCAACCCAAAGAAGGGGATCCCCTTCTCTGCAATGTAGTCCCTCAGGCTATCCCACTTATCTCCTAGGCTCCAACGCAACTAGTCGGGAAATCTCACTGTTGGTAACTCAAGGGATTATCAACTGTGTTTAATTTTCCTCAATAGAATAAGTTTTCCATGCACATGGGAATAATTTCTCACATAAATCTCATAACATACATAATCAACAATCTATTACAAGCATGACAACATAGGATCTTCCCCAAGCCTTCTCGTATAATGATGGAAAATATCCCCTTGCATAACCAAAGTCAAGGAATATGTGTGCATGCTTACAAAAAACCACATGGCTCATTAAGAAGCCCACATAACTCACTTCCCCCACTAACTCCAAGGTGGGTATGGCATAGGATGACATAAGAAAGAGACTTAGGCTAGGAATAAAATAATATATTTTTCCTTTTCGCCCTTTGAGCCCCCTAAGATCTCTTTCATTCCTCCCTCGTGGAATCATAGTCCACCATGTTCTTGTCCTTCTTCGTTTGTAGTCGGTTATGCATTTTTATTATTATCTTTTAATGTACAATTTTTACATATTACATGGCTTGGCCCTCGACCATTCATCATATATAAAAATGTACATTTATATCCGGGGATCAAAATTGGGGTGTTACATACCCAATGTTTGATATGTTGATATGCTTGTCCTTGGAATTAGGAGCAGTAAAGTTTGTCTTCGAAGTAGCAATGTCACTACCAAAGGCATAGAAGAAGTTCATTTTGAAGGTTTATCACAAAGAAACTTCAAATTGATGAAAAATCCAGTTGACATTTATGTGTTTGAGTATAATAAAGGTTGCATTGCTTTTCAAGAGGAACCCTTTTGGCCCTTAGATGGGGTGTCAAGGAGGAGTAAAGGCTACCTTATATTTCCAACTATCACCCATGATTTCCACCACCTAGAGATGATTGGTGGCACAAGGCATGAAGATCATATAATAGGGGAGGGCATACAATTCCTCAGTTGGCCAGTTCACTCATATGACAGGTGAGGGAAAAATAGGGCAAGGAGGACTTTGAAGCTTCTAGAACCAACCAAGGGATTAAAATTCTCATGCACTACAATGAGGAATATCATATGTAGAGGGGGTGGTTATTTACCCTGAGAATGATGACAAGTTTCCCGATTCTAATGTAATTCCTTCTCATGATATCTCACCCAAGCCATATAATGGCCTCTCTAGTGGTGTCTAGGATGTGCAGTAAGTAGGAGTAATAAAGGAAGTAAAACATGAAACCATGGAGTATAGAGTTCCAATTATGATGTATGAGGCAAAACAAATCCAACCAAAGGGATAAGTCCAGGTCTCTAGCAAGGATGAAGAGGATGACACAACAAAGGAGAGACAAAGAGTTTTCAAAAGTTCTCTAATTTGAAAGTCCTAACAAAATCCATGCGGTTACTTACCTAGGTCAACAAGGAATAAAATCAAGGTATAGAGAATATAAAGGGGCTTTAATGGTAGACACAAAGCTACCACATCTAGCAACTGCATAATTTGGAAGATAAATTGGGAGGTAAGAGAGGTGCTAACAAAATCTCTAAAACTAATAAGAGTTGGCCACCATTGTCCTTGATATAGGTTTCTTTAGAAGTAGGAATACTAAGTATTCCTTGATTATTGATTTATATTAACATACTAAGGAACTTATTGCTTACCATGTGGATTGTGTTGAAGAAGTTAGCACTCTATCATTGCAAGCAATCAAGGAGAATCTTATGAAATTAAATGATAAATTCTAGTTTTTGTTGTAAACCCTTTAGGGATCATATATGAATTTAGAGGATGAAGTAGAAGAGGAAGAGAAACAACCACCAGGGGTTGACCCACAACATCCCATCTCACTAAATGAAGATGTATATTAGGAATCATAGATCCAGTTCAAGTCCCATGTTTGTCCCTATTTCCTTTATGTTTTTTGGTAATTCTCCTATAGGCAACATGTCAAGTTCTTCTTTAATTGCTCTCTTTTTGTATATAGTAAATATTAGAGGCTAGAGGCACGGTCATAGAAAAATATATTTTTATAGTTTTGTTGGAGCCGGAAGTCACTCCTGGATTGCTTGCAGGAGCAGAGCCCGACGCCCATTAGTTTAATGTCACGATTTGTTTGAAAGGGGTGATCAAATGGAAGCAAACTCGGAACAGTGGTCTCAACTCAGAAACTAGGCCAGGCATGCATGAACGAGTGAGGTCTTGATAAACTTCAAACAATGAGTTGCAATAAAGGGTGAGTAGGGGGAAGACTTCATGAGAAGGGTGCAAGGGTCTGCTGTAGGCATCAAGCTTCTAACAGACTGTGAGAGAAGGCATCTGAAAACAAGATCTTCTTACTTCCAAATGCAGGAAACCAGAGAAAACAACAATGCAACAATAAATCATTTATCATAACAGAACTGTGTTAATTCATACGAAGCATTCGATCATGAACTCTCCAGCAAAAGATGAGACATATATGGAAAAGGAAAACTGTTTGTTATAAAACCAGAAATCTCAAACACTGATACATAACCCAGAAAGCTAGAATGTTTACTGAAACTTTACAGTCGGGAGCTTAGCTCTACCATCGATTGATACAAAAATGGCGAAAACACCTACATATACTCAGAACAACAACAACAACGGAACCAATATACTGCATTGAAAACTTTGCGTCTGCATGGCTTCTGACAGTCAACCTGAAAGATCATGCAACTTATGTCAGACACAATCCAATTCCTGACAGTTCCAGCGGCGAATCGACGTGCTTTTAATTCTTTGCCAGGCTTTCCCATTATGGCGGAGGCGATGTCTAACCACCACCAACTTCTTCAATAACTGCTTCATCAAGATCGAGGATAACCCGTCCAACTCGACACTTCTGCAACGTGGAGGGCCTCCCGCGCTGCCACCTGGGACAACTGAATGGCTTGAAGAGTAGGCGTGGAATCCTGCGTGGAATATGGGGCACAAAATTGGAGTGATGGGGCTGAAACAACGGGGGGCAGAAAGAAACGATGAGGTGTAAGAGAAGTGGCGGGAGGGAGAAATGTGGCGGAAGGCAATACGTGGAAGGAGTGGGACACATGGCAGGCAGATGCGATGGTGAAATGGGAAAGGGACCATGTGAACTAGAGAAGGGGAGAGTGACATATGCCGGACGATGAGGAAAGGGTAAAAGGGTGTGAGCCTCATCGCATGGCCAGGAGGAGAACAGATGGCGAGAGGGAGGATGGTCCACAAGCTAACATGACGGGAAGGGGGCCCACATTAGGCTAAACACAGCGCAACTGAGAAGGACGGGATTGCGCGAGCGTCGTTGATCCGGGCGCTAAGATCTCAGCCGTTGGAAAGTTGCGCCCCCGATTCCGGACCCCCCCCCTCCGCTTAAAGGTAGAAAGGCAGGGGGGGTCCGGAATTGCCTTTACCGCCATTGATTCGAGCGCGCTGATCTGAACCGTCGAAGAGGTGCGCCCCGGATTCCGGACCCCCCCCCCTCTGCTTAAAGGTAGAAAGGCAGGGGGGGTCGGAATTGCCTTTACCGCCGTTGATCCGGGCGTGCTGATGCAAGCCGTCCAGATTCATTCACTGTTTACCACGGGCACATTTACATCCGAACTTAGGATAAGTGGGTTTTTAACCCATTATTTTGCGTTCTAACCCCCTTACAAGAAATATCGCTAACATTTGGCTCCATGGGGGATAGAGTCATCCTTGTGATGCTCTAAGAACTCATTCCGCAGCTTCAGTGCCTTGCTGTTGGGCTATGGAGTCAAACTCAAACCTCCTGTTGAGAAATATAAGCCAAAAAGTAAACAAAACCAATCAAAATAAACATAGATGCTCCAAGGAGCTTATTTATGTAAAGTCCTAAATTAATAAAACCCTTTACACGGGGCTAGGTGAAAGAAAACTTCCACCATAGCCATTCAAGCAACTTCCTAGATAGAAGCTCCTTCCTTCTGTCGATGATCATCAATGGATGGTGTAACCGTGACAGCAGAACGGTTACACTCATCAACTCCTCCTTACAGGTTAGAGTTGAGATGAAATAGGGTGGCTCCAAGGCATAGGGGAAATGCCACTCCATGTATTTGCTGACAGGGTCATCGAATGAGTGGCCATTTCCAAGGAATTGGCGACATACAACATCTTCTGCTACACAGTTGTTCACATGCGGCCGAATGTCTCTGATAACCACAGGCGGGTGAATAACTGAAGTAGGCTCGCTGATCTCAGGCGGTGGCTGCTCACTGACTGGTTCTGAACAAAGGGCAGACTGCCCTTCGGGTTCTTTTTCCTCTTCTTGCTGGCTCTCCTCCAGGTCTGATTCGTATTCATCATAAATAGGGACCATGGGGTGATTCTGCTTGCTGACTGGCTCTTTAGTATGTTTATAGTGATCGAATGTAGGATAAGCGTGCTGCTCATCATCACTATAATATTCATCAAAAAGGGGCTGACCCTTATCTCTATGATCCTCCTCCAGAATGGTGATCCTGTCAAAAATATTCGTTTCAGGGACAGTGGGACCCGCTGCTTCTGGTTTCTCATACATAATCTTCTTCTCTTTAATCTCAGGTAAAAATATATCGTGAGAAACTCCCTGGAGAAAAAGAGAGGAAACCTCTTCCACAATAATGCCTTCTTTAAAAATGGGACGACCTCCGTCCTCAGAAGTAGGGCTGCTAGGAATATCTGCTTCAACCCGATACTCAGGTGAGCCATCTACCATGGACCACATCTGCTCTGCAAACTCATAATCTCCACAAGAGGCGTGTTGATCTTCACGAACATCTAAAAGAGCTGACGCATCCGATATGATGTCAGATGCTTCCATCCTCGAGTTAACACCACCAATATCATTCAACACCTCTATACTTTCACGGTAGATGATTTCCTCCATAGTAAAGGCCTCGTCATGGACATGATCTTCAGGGCCAGCAGAGGCTTTATGAAGCAAAGAAAAATCCTCACAACACCTTTCATACAAACGAACAGCTGGAAAGTATTCTTTACAAAATGAATTGAAAGTTGTATGAAAAACTGCTAGAGAACAGATGCTTGCAGAGGGAAGAGATCGGCACCAATCGAGAGCAGCTCCTTTTAATGAATACCGGAAAAGCTTAATCTGGACATCCTCATGCGTGATATGGTGTCGGTGAATAGCTTCATGGAAGTCCAGTAAATTCTCAGCTGGTTCCTCCCAATCCTTTGCATGAAATTTAGGGAGGAAATCTTCCCAGATGTCCCTATCAGGAAGCGCATTAGGAAAACCAACTATCTGGGAAAAGTCACAGAAAGCAAACCTTTGAGCTAGAATTTTCTCCATATCAAACTAGCAGAGTCGCCAATCGATCCTCGAATCATGGAGTCACCAGGTGAAGGATGCACAGCTTCAAGTGTGTCTGGTCCTTGTTCACCATCAAAGGCCAGATCTAAACATTGTCGTTACCCCAAGAAACTTCCCAGGCTGAGAAAGCAGCCGCTGAAACCTTCTCGAGAAAGCTCTTCTGGGTCAGCTTTCAGGTGTGCCAACAATGGCCACAACTGAAAAAGTAAAGTGGAAACAATGGATTCGCCACAGTGGAGTCGCTAGGTGCACAGTAGCAATCTTGATAATTCTGATATCTGATGCACCTTCAGAATCAGTTAATCGTTGTCGTTCTGTCCAGGGAAAATATTCAACTTCGTCCCCTGCAACGGCGCCAGAAATGTTGGAGCCGGAAGTCACTCCTGGATTGCTTGCAGGAGCAGAGCCCGACGCCCATCAGTTTAATGTCATGATTTGTTTGAAAGGGGTGATCAAATGGAAGCAAACTCGGAACAGTGGTCTCAACTCAGAGACTAGGCCAGGCATGCATGAACGAGTGAGGTCTTGATAAAATTCAAACAATGAGTTGCAATAAAGAGTGAGTAGGGGCAAGACTTCATGAGAAGGGTGCAAGGGTCTGCTGTAGGCATCAAGATTCTAACAGACTGTGAGAGCAGGCATCTGAAAACAAGATCTTCTTACTTCCAAATGCAGGAAACCAGAGAAAACAACAATGCAACAATAAATCATTTATCATAACAGAACTGTGTTAATTCATACGAAGCATTCGATCATGAACTCTCCAGCAAAAGATGAGACATAGATGGAAAAGGAAAACTGTTTGTTATAAACCCAGAAATCTCAAACACTGATACATAACCCAGAAATATAGAATGTTTATTGAAACTTTACAGTCGAGAGCTTAGCTCTACCATCGATTGATACAAAAATGGCGAAAACGCTTACATATACTCAGAACAACAACAGCAGCGGAACCAAGATACTGCATTGAAAGTTTTGCGTCTGCATGGCTTCTGACAGTCAACCTGAAAGATCGTGCAACTTATGTTAGACACAATCCAATTCCTGACAGTTCCAGCGACGAATCGACGTGCTTTTAATTCCTTGCTGGGCTTTCCCATTATGGCGGAGGCGATGTCTAACCACCACCAACCGCTTCAATAACTGCTTCATCAAGATCGAGGATAACCCGGACAACTCGACACTTCTGCAACGTGGAGGGCCTCCCGCGCTGCCACCTGGGACAACTGAATGGCTTGAAGAGTAGGCGTGGAATCCTGCGCGGAATATGGGGCACAACAGTGGAGTGATGGGGCTGAAACAACGGGGGGCGGAAAGAAACGATGAGGTGTAAGAGAAGTGGCGGGAGGGAGAAATGTGGCGGAAGGAAATACGTGGAAGGAGCGGGACACATGGCAGGCAGATGCGATGGTGAAACGTGAAAGGGACCATGTGAACTAGAGAAGGGGAGAGTAACAGATGCCGGACGATGAGGAAAGGGTAAAAGGGCGCGAGCCTCATCGCATGGACAGGAGGAGAATAGATGGCGAGAGGGAGGATGGTCCACAAGATGACATGACGAGAAGGGGGCCCAAATTAGGCTAAACACAGCGCAGCTGAGAAGGACGGGATTGCGCGAGCGCCGTTGATCCGGGCGCTAAGATATCAACTGTTGGAAAGTTGCGCCCCCGATTCCGGACCCCCCCCCCCTCCGCTTAAAGGTAGAAAGGCAGGGGGGTCCGGAATTTCCTTTACCGCCGTTGATCCGGGCACGTTGATCTGAACCGTCGAAGAGGTGCACCCCGTATTCCAGACCCCCCCCCCTCCGCTTAAAGGTAGAAAGGTAGGGGGGGTTCGGAATTGCCTTTACCGCCGTTGATCCGGGCGCGCTGATGCAAGCCATCCAGATTCGTTCACTGTTTACCACGGGAACATTTACATCCGAACTTAGGACAAGTGGGTTTTTAACCCATTCTTTTGCATTCTAACCCCCTTACAAGAAATATCGCTAACAAGTTTCCATTTTTATTTTAAATACCATATGACCCAACATGGAAAACTCCGTTATTATAGTTTCCTTTTTTGTATTAAAGGACACAAACATGATAGCATGCAAGTAGTCTCCATTTTTGTTTTTGGAAAAGCATGAGCCTAGAGATTGTCAAGAAAAATCAGGGGTTTCAAGTTGTGAAATGCCTCACATGGTACCTACTTCCAGATACGTAAGTATTTTTTTCCCACCTATAGTATAAAGGAATTCCTATACTTATTTATAAATAAAAAAGAGGAACCCTTCTCAGATAGTTTATGGGCTAATATCACTTGAGTCTCTCATTAGGAGTTGAGTCAAGGAGATTTGGGAACCACATAGATGGAATTGTATCCATACTTGTAGTCTAATGAAGGGTTTTCTCCTATCCTAGTTTTATAGTAAGGCCCATGTGCATGAGGTTATCACTCAATGCCCATGGGTATACAAAGATACCTTAGTGGTGTTTTCCCCATGAAATGCGGGTTTTTTGTGGATCAAACTGTCAAATTTCGTTATCTAATCTAGGATGAATTTCTTGGCCTCCCTATACATCTATATATTTTTCAAAGTGCATTCAAAGGAAAAGGAGAAAAATGTCTCACACGAACTGCTCTGGAGAAATTCTCAAGCTAGGGTTTGACAATCACGGTCTCAACAGCGGCCAATATGGTCACCAAAGGGGGAGGGAATGAAACCCCCTCATACAAAAATGTAGTAGTGGACAGAGGGAAAGGCCCAAGAGGCGGCGATTTCAAAGAAGCTCTGTCAGGTACCTCGTGAGCAGGATCGAAAAAGAACCAAGAGGGCAACCAAGAAAAAAGTGATCACATGGGGGAAGGAGCTAGAGAAACCTAGAACGGTGAGCAAGCAACGACGAACCCCAGCGGGGCAGAGGGGCGAAACCCATGAAAACCTAAAACAACAATGATACCCAAGGTTATACTGGAAGACCCCCAAACACAACTCTTCCGGGACCAGATGAAGATGCATGCACTGATCTGCAAGTTCATGGGCTTGTGGCCCACAGAAAAAATGTTGCGCAACTGGATAAAATACCATTGGAAGCCAAGTGGAGAAGTGGAACTCCACCCAGGCTCAAAAGGTTTCTTCACCACAGTATTTATGAACCTGGAG